>JAECUM010018764.1:0-33570 GCA_016617855.1 Megalonaias nervosa
TGTCTATCTCTGGTCATCCACCTGACGTACACAGACCTATATGTTGGGAAATCTTTTTTGTCGTAGGCTTATGGAATTTGTAGGTAGACTACTCAGTTAACCATTCTTTAATTTTGCAGTATGTTTCGCTATCCATTATTTTCTTTCAATAATAGATTGTAATTTGTATAAAGAACCTGACTTTCAGTATCCTAATATATACGTCTTGGGTTATGATTATGTATAGGAGCATTTCTTCCAATCACGTGGACAGTTTGCAGGTTGGAAAGCAGGTAAAATACAGGAAAGTACATACCATTTCAAATCTTTATTCGGAAGAGTAGCAAACGTTTGAAATATAATGGTTCACACAAACGTTTCTGATCTATGAATCAGAAAGTTAATTTCTGGAAACCTTGACTCTGAGGCTTTCGTTTCCAAGGCAATATTCGGTAATAAAATAAACTGGATTTCGAGGGAGAACATTCGCATATCTATTTTCCCCGTATATGAAGACACAAAGAACAAAGGGTACATTGCTATAATCAGGGAAAGTGAGGTAGAAGAAATCTGATTGGGTAGATAATGTAGCATGACATGATTTTACTGTTTTTACTTTGACAATGCGATGATACAAAATTCTTCTATTATTTGCAGCACAATCAAAGTTTGACCTCCGACATGCTGTTTTACAGGATGATTTCAACCGTCTACAAACCGATCAAACCCTCCTGAAAAAAATAAAAAAGTTGAAGTGATATTGATATTACTAAATAGTGTTTCGATTAAGCATTTTCTTTTAGCACTGACAAGTTTCCTCTTTTTAAGCAGAAAATTAAATATTGTCCAGAAAATAAACGAATTAAGAGATATTACGATTTCAGCTTTAAAATCACAATGTTCACGGCTGCAGTAGAGCACAATTAATCTTTTCTCCAAATCGGTACGACTATTTCATATTAAAATTTCTGAGTCTCTGAAATCAAAGATAATACAGAGGTGCAAGTCTTATTAAAAAACATATAATTCCACCACACACACACACACACACACACACACACACACACACACACACACACACACACACACACACACACACACACACATATAGCTATATATATATATATATGACTCACAAGATTTCGACAACAGTTGCATTTTCGAAAAGGTCTCCAAAAATAAAATAAACGATCGATCAGAAAATCAGGAAGCTAATTTCTGAGAACCCTGATTCTAAGTAAATAAATGAATTTAAATAATCAATTAAATCTGAGTTCTTGTACTGTTACTGTAATTTATATTTTGCAAGAAAAATACTACTTAACATTGTCATGGAATTTTTTATAAACATTTACGTAACGTTTCCAAGAAACTGTCTTACGAAACGTTGTGTCTTTTTTGTTTGTGTTAATTATAAAATGATCTTAAAGTAAAGGAAGAAACTATATAATAAAACAACTCCCATGCCATAAATATCCAATGCAAATACAATTCTGTGGGCTCGCACTAATTCGTTCTGTCAAACAATATTAAAGCCACTAACCTTGTATCTTTTCATCCTCCAAAGTTCTCATACTTAAAGTTACGAGTTTTATTCAGTATAGCAGTGACAAATGTGCCTGTTATAATGCTTTTGGCGCTTTTCTCACATGAACACAGTAATGGCGGCGCTGACTATGCTTTAGGTTTAGTGAAATAAATACAAACGCACATGTTAGTGTATTAATGGCTCTGTTTGTATTCTCTCACATTATAGCTAGAATTAGATGACCGTGGCTCTGTTTGTATTCTCTCACATTATAGCTAGAATTAGATGACCGCCAAATATAAACATTTAATAGTCTGTTTTCAGTCAATTTCTTCTAAATTGTGGTCTCAAATCCAGCTGGTGTGATTGTGTTGGTATCCAATATATGGAAACAAAACCAACGCATTCTTTCTTGATTCCAGTGCCAGGGTTGTATTATAAAGACAAAGTATTAGTCCTTTTGGGATCGAAAGTTAATTAATTTAAAATTATGCAAGCAGTGAAGCGCGGATAGTATTTAAGATTGGGAAGAGTTCATTCTGCATGAGAATTAAACCATCCATGTTCATATTATCATAGAAATCTATGAATGAAATGAGATTAATGAAGCTCCGTATATATTCGCGTATAAGTTAGATTTATCTGCAAACAACATAGACCCAGATCTGATGAGGCATAATGAGTCGGCAGTTTGGAGTTGTTTGCAGGTGGGACTAATGTATCCGCGAGTATAAACGGTAAAACTATCGTTGCTCGTGAAACAAAATCGAATGAAACTAAGATTCTTCATGTAAACTGCGCCATTAATCCCTGAACAGGTGAAAGAACTGGAAATAAAATTACCCTTCGCAGTCTTGCACAAGTTGCACAGCAGTCTGCAATGTCAGATTTGCTGCACAAGAGCTCTCGGTTATGATCAAAGTCCCATGCAGAAGACGTGTACAGTAATTCACAAGAATGAGCAACTTCGTTCCACCTGATGGAATTATCAACGCACGTGGTGTTCTCAACTGCAAAGATATGAATGAAAAGTAAAAATACAAAGTCAACCAGAAATTACTGAGCTTGAGTTTGAGACTGAGCTTCCACTTTCAACCAATGAAAAGCAATGTTTCAGAAGGAAACACCTCAGTGATTGTGGACCTCAAAATCTTGACTTTAGTCCCAGCTTCATAGAGTTAAAGCTTCTTCAGGCCTGGTTTTCATTCGAATATCAACAAATCCTGTTGGAAGGGTACAGAGCTGCCCCACGCCCACACTTTTCATTTCGTTTTTGGCAAAATGCATACAGATTGTGAATTGTATCTTTGATTCCTATTTCGAAAAAATTTCAATAATTCCTAGAGACCAAGACAGTAAGATTTTACCACATAAATATATTCGATATGCTATTAATTCTAATTTAGCAAAGGAATTATGCTTAACTATTTGAAAGATAGGTTGAGTAATTAAAACTTTCTAATTGCTGTTAGCATGAAAAATAACTGCAAATATCATTCACTCCTTAATGACACCACGAATTCCAAGCGGAACGACTTGGGCCTTTTCCATAGAAAAATAAATAAAAAAAGATATTCGCATAAAATAGAAACGAGTCTCTGTCATTCAAGTACCAAGGACGTGACATTCTAGCTCTCAGTCATAAAAGTATGATCACAGAATTATTAGCTTAGAAAATATTGAATAATTTTATATTTTAAATTGCTTTGCATGTCCTCTCCAACGATTGAACGCCAGATGACAACAACATTTGAAAATGACATTCACTCAGATTACACATACGCATATGTAAATATATATGGAAATGCGTACATATATTAATATTTACCAGAGATCGCAAGCACACACATTGATACTTAACGTAGAACATATAGACAGACAGACAGACAGACATATATGACTGAAAAATTGTTAAAGCTACGTTAAAAATTCAAATCACACACACACAGACAGGTGAATAGATAGATATACATATATACATACATTCTAATAGAGGGATTAGAAAATATTTAAAGATAAATAGATAAATAGAATATTGACTTTAAAGCACTCACCAAGAGCACCGGACGTTACCGCAATTATTGCAAATGCAGAGAAAAATGTAAAGGCTTTCATCTTTGAATCTAACTGTCGTCACCGTCGACCGAAAGAATTATGACAAAGAATCTCATCTGCAAGTTCTTTTATAAATCATCTTGATGATAAGTACCGTATGCCGTTATTATACAAAGTAAAGAACCATCAGTTGATCCATTTCTTGCCATAAATAACATACACAAGTCATGTGACGCTTAGCCTCAGATTTACCATGTAGATTATTACCGAAATTCCCACCATTGACTTTCCATCACAGCAAAACTAACGACAATTCAGAGTCTATTATTACAAAAGTTAAGGTAACGTTTATGGCCTACACACGGCAGATTGGACCCTTTCCTCAATTTGTCACTGTGTTTGGTTTAGTTTACGTGGCTCTAACATCCTGAAGGCGAATAATAGATGTTCTAGTTACCTTAACTTGCGTCACTATGACCAATATTGTGCTGTTTCCACTGAATTCGACCTAATTCTAGGAGTTACATATTTATACGGAAAGAAACAATAAATGTGTCAAGAAGACATGGCTATCTTATTTATTATTGAAGACAACTTGCTGGCGATCTTCAAACACAAATAAAGGAAATGACGTAAGCACGTGTTAACGAAATAGCCTGAAAACTGAACGAAAAATAAGTGTTAGCAATATGTTCCCTCCATATTAAATTTACTTTTTAACAAACAAAGACCTTTAAATGTCATCAAGTGAAAACAAAATTTTATAGCAAAGCAAACTTATACATAGAAACGTAAAATATAAATTGAATTAGATCTAATTGACAGTAATCCCATTAAAAAGGTTGTTTTACTCTTTTTAATGTTTTTTTAGTATAAACATTTCAAAGGTTATCGAAAGGAAACAAAATTCATCTCGGACGAATGAACATACTTAATACAATATAATTGCTCCGTATATTTTTGTTGACTTGATAAAAAAAGAAAACCCATTTCCTTATGGGAAGATAGGTTATTGATTACCAGTACATTTATTCGAAATACAAAACAACGGGCTGGTACGTTACTTATCGGCGGATGTTTTTAATGTACGAGAAAGATTACCACAAAGTAATTTTCTACTGATACACATTTTTTCAAAGCATATGAAACTCTTTCAATTGAGTTGCGATACTTTCGAGACGTTTTTTTTTATTGCTCACACCTGTTCCCTATAAATCGACTTGTATCTGATAAATAATATGCTTTATTCATCTATTTTTCATAAGAGATAAAGGCTACATAAATTAAGAAAAAGACAGATAGAGATAACCGAGAACACAACATTACGAAATACATACATACATACATACATACATACATACATACATACATACATACATATATTTTAAAAGCACGGTACGGTGAAGAGTCATGGAATGTCACAAGTCTCGAAATCTTAAACATATATGTCGCGGCTCCAATAAATATCTCACAAATTTCATTCCTAAATTCAAGTTCTCTAATTTACATCACTAGCGCTGTTGGAATAATAAATTTACATCGATATTGCTCTTACAAACAGGATTCTAATAAATTTTAATCGAAGTTCTTTGTACAGACAGATTTTGTTCCTAAAATAAGTTCTCATTTTAAAGATTGACGCTGCTCGGTGCAAAACTGTGCGACGTGGCATAAAGCCAATCAAGATCTAGATCTCACTGAATGCTGTTGAACTGAACCATGTTTCATCTCAGAGCCAATGTGAGAACACGGTCAAATAAAAAAAATTGTCAGCCGTTCATCATAATAAAAATGTCAATAAATCAAAATTTAACGCCTGAAGGTTTATTTTGTCCGTATACATTTGACAATCTTTGACTAAATCTCAAATATTGTATTTATATTTAAGCGCACAGAGAATGGATATCTGAAACCAGTCAGAAGGGAAATTTTCAGAAAATTGTTATGAAGCTCGAGTTGGATACTCTCACATACACAGGAAGAAAATGTTTACATGAACATGCTACATCCGGATTAAATCAATGGTATCCTATTTAAGAATTTCTCAGCTATGCTATTTTAAGAGTTGCCATGCATCTTTCAATTGATCTTTTGTGCCATTTGTCTATAAACAATGATCACTGCGGTGATTATCACAGAGGGTGAATGTCCAACGTGTGCAAACAATAAGCAGCTCAAGGGAGAGACTGCAACATTGATTAGTAAGTATGCAATCTCGAATGTAATACTTGTATCATCCCCGAGTAATATTTAAAGTAAACTGTCTGGGTCATGAACTAATTCGCCAAGCAATTTGAGCACTTTGATTGGATTCGATACATACCTGGTGGGAAACCGCATTGTGCGTATAGAAACGAAGTCAGGGAAACGATTACACAATTAAACTTTGTACTTGTTAAAGATACTTTAAAGGGGTAACGCCATGAACTTTATGTATCTGGAGGTAATAGAACGAGAGCGCCGAGTTTGCTACGAAACAAGCCCACTGCATAATCAACTGTCCTCACAAGCTTTTCAATATTTATGCGAAAAAAGACAGAGTACTTATGGCTAATGAATGTAGATAAGTGGAGTTTGTCAGCCGTGAGTATTTTAGAATGAAATCTGTATATTAACTTTTTTGTAATTATTCCTAAATATCAAGCCATCTTAGTTTGAATGTCATCTGGGGCAATTTAAACATTGCACCTAATTTATTAAATAACAATACAAGAAGCGGTTTCGCTTTAATGCAAAACAAGACAATGAAATACGTAGATACATTAACATTGATGCTGAAAGTCAATCCTTGGCATTTTTACAGCAATGTCCCGATGTACAAAAGGATAAACTCATCATTCAACTCGGGCACTATTTTCTATCTGACAAAGGTTGTAGTCGAAATTTATCAAAAGTAATTTATGACAGAGGATAGGGGAGTAACAGATAGGAATTTTATGTCAGTTGTTCCCTCTAGTTGGCATACTTAAAGTACGTTTTGCTGCCTATCTCATCTTGCATCATTTTCCTTCAAGCTTTTGATTTGTCGCTGAGCTTCAGGTTGTTGTCTTGTACTGAGAAACCGAAACAAATGATAATTCAGCAAACGTGAGATAGCCAAGTCCCTGTCAGTTCACGTGAGTTTTCCTTGCGCTCTGAAATCCACGTACGATGGATACAGAGAAAAGTGTGTCTTCGCTTTACTTGAATATTTTCGACGCTTTACAAGTCAATGCAAAGAATACCTGCGAGCCAAAACTTGTATAATTGTTATTATAATGGCAATTAAATGTTTCAGCGCTATTATCACAGACTCATAATACTTTCCAAACAATCGCAATAGAAACAAGTCTTTTGATGTTCTGCTAACGTACCGCCTAGTTTAAGACATTGTCGCACCTGAATAGTATTGTGTGAATGAACTTTTTTTTTTAAATGCAATTATCGCTCATCGAACACAAATTTGTATCGTGGTATCGCTCCCCCTTTGAAAGCATGAACATTATACAGAACATCACTTTACTACTTTTAGAGTCTCTTTATACCGCTCCAGTGGCCTAGTGATTAGAGCGTCCGCATCGGATGCAGAGGTCGCGGGTTCGAACCCTGGCCGAATCATACCAAAGACATAGAAATGGCACTAACAGCTGCCTCGTTTGGCGCTTAACATTAAGAGGCTAGTGTTAGGACTGGTCGGCCTGATGTAAGAATAATGGGACTGGGTGGAACATCATGCTACATGTCTGCGGCATAATGCCCCAGTGCATGACATCACTATAAACTACCACTCTGCAGACATCGTAGCGATATGACTGAAAAATTATTGAAGCTACGTTAAAAATCCAAATCAGATTCACACAGGGTCTCTGTACATGAGCGCATGGGTTTGTGTGCGGATTATTACAATATTTCCTTTTCCTTACAACAGAATAATGGTATTGTGTTAATAGCTGAAAGTCAATGCATATATTTAAAATTGGGTGGCACCTCTGATATTTATATCACTCAAGCTTTCCTTCACTGTGATAAATTAGAAAAAGTGTCGATTTTATATTCACAAATATACAAGCTTTAGACAGGGTCCTTTTGTGTCCTATACAACATATATCATAGATTACTTGGCATACGTCGGTATGAATTATGGCGAGTGTTACACCTTGACATAGAAAATAAGGGGCGTTTGATTTATATACAGTTAGATACGTGAAATGAAAATATGAGATTTATTATAATTAGACAGGCTTGAGTGAGACAGGTCTCAATAAAATATTTTTGGAAAACAATAGTATTATCATTACTTTTTTAAATAAACCCGTTGTGAAGTTGTTTTTGTATTACGTAAGATAGATAGATAGATAGATAGATAGATAGATAGATAGATAGATAGATAGATAGATAGTATTATTCTCTCAAACTCTTACTCCACACTGTGGACATCACCACTAGCATTGCATATGAAAAATAAATTATAAATATTTAATGCCACATTGTCCATGATGCCTCAAAATAAATAATGTGATACTGTACCCGTCCCTAACCCTTTTAAAATACACAATCAATCTTGAAATTGTATTTCGTATAGCAGCCAGGACGAGGTCATTTCGCCAGCTCGTACTCTAAGATTGCAAACATTTTAATTCCAAATCGTATGGATAATAACTCTTCTCAGAATGCATCTAGATCTATGTTCGTAAAACCGTCTAGGTCTATGTTCGTAAAACCGTATGTTACAAGGGAATCACATAAACGTCCTGTTTTAAGTTTCTAAATGCTACTGTCTTTGTTTGTGAATATATATTTAGCTGATTCACATTTCAACTGCTGATATTTTATGTTAAGTAAACTGAACTTGCGTCATCGTGACGCAGGGTATTATTTCTCTGCTGAGTGCCAATAATTTTATTTTTTTTGTCAAGGAAAATAATTAACAACTTCCTTCGGGATCATAATCTTTCCTAGAAACGCCAGATTATGTACCGAAATACATACTTCAAACTAGTACATCTGCTGACAAACATAACCGAAACTTTGTTGAATAAATGTTTGTAAACGTGTTGCAAGATTTTAACATTAGAAATACATATGTTGGTAGCCGTTAAGCGACCAACGCGTCACCAGGCCAGTTTGTCACCCTTAATTGGCCTTGAAGACCTTGAAACGACACCGAACCTGGCAACTTCTACCTGATCATGAAACGGCAACTTACCTGGCCATGAACTGGCTTCTGGCCGTTACATAAATGAGCAATATTTCACCTTACTTTGCCTAGTCCTGAAAAGGCATTGGGCCATTTAGCGACATTATCTAGTCCCTAAGGGGCGTTTTATCATTTATCATTTGCAAAATTCAATCTTCATTGACTTTTCTAAGACATGTTCAGCATATTTCAATTTATGGTTGATATGTTCATTATAATCACAACGGTGTTACGACATCATCTACTAACTATGGACTTTAACGGTAAATTCCTTACGCACACAGTACTTGTATCCTCTCGTACAACATTGTAATAGTTCGGTGCAAAAAGAGTTAAAAACTGTGCATAGACTTAACGCTACGTAGATTTACGAAAAATTATATCTTTATTTGCAGTGCAGACAGGCAAGCATTCGAGGTAAGGTCAGGAAGGGTACCAGTTGACTCTAAACGGTACGCAAGCGTAGAGAAGGTGAGAAAACTTTAAAGACCCGGTAAGACAACTAAACGGAACAATAGGAAAAGGAAGCTGTGCCATAAGGTATTTACCCTTCACATTACGCAAAACAGTACGCTATCTAGTTGCAATAAATGGCTAGAAGTCAGAGAAGGATCAACAAGCGGATGGGGGTAGTGGCGTAACAGACGCTCCCTCCCCCCCCCCACAAAAAAATAAAAAGAAAAAGTAGGCGTGAAACAACCTAAACGTCTTGAGTAAATTTTCTTTATTGTGAGATTGTAAATTTGTGCCTTGGAAAAGCTCAACATACAGAAGTTACAGGGGGCACCAAGGGTTCCATCCCACAGACTCATTGCCAATATCCGCCCCTGCAAGTACATAAGATTCCAAGAACTATGTTACAATTCATGTGATACAAAAATATTAAAATAATATTTCCATTACAAAACTGTATTAGTATTTTTACAATAAAGCCGTCGTTCATTCAGGAATTATTTTTCCTCTGGTAGATTTATAATGACTTCCCAAAACTAATTTTCTACAAATCTTAATGTTATTATAAATCCACGGGTTTCCTTTTGAAAACCAGTTCATCCATTCAATACTTTTCTTAAAATATGCAACTCACTGACAAAACAATTTTAATATAAGCTAATACAAACAGTGTAGCAAAAGTGCAAATGGGCAGTGCAGAAAATAGGAAAATAATTACATAAGAAAGAACCCGTTAGCTTTGGGTCTAATTTAAATGATTTATAAGGAAATTTATCTAAATTTGCTTTTATTTACACTTTTTAGTGTGTCGAAGATCTTTCAGATTTTCAAGATTGACATAATCCAGTAATATCGTTTCTTATTTTAATATACATATCACTTCAATTTTTATATTTTTCAAAGGTAAGAATAAATGACACTCATCAGTAGTGTAGTGGGATACTATAGCCCTCATCATGCCAAAAGAAGGAAAATCAGCCTGGGACACTATGGCCCTCCGATTTTTAGACCCAAAAAATCAGCCTGGGACACTATGGCCCTCAATGGGAATTTTGTATTAGCACACGCTGGGACTGTATAGCGCCAAGAGGAATGGAACAGGTAGGGTGACGTCACGGTACTGGCCATTGGCAGCAATGTAGCAAGGTAGTACTGTGACGTCAGGCCACCTGTGTCATTGCTATGGACAAACACGAATCAGGCGCGTTCGTGTTTTAGTAGAGTATGTTTTATATATTCGTTTTTTTTCCCATAGATTGATGAACATCAATCTATCCTACACAAATTATAAAATCGACTAAACAAATTTTTTAGGGAAGAGAGAATAAATATCTACACAAATTATAAAATAGAATAAAAATTTTTTTTAGGCAAGAAAGAATTAATATCTTTTCGAGGCAATGGAGTGGCCCTGAAAAGGGCCGTTGTTTGTTATGTTAACACCATTCCGTTAACATAGAGGGCATCGCATAGGTCTTCTTCTCTTCGTCAAACTTCGTCTAATCTCTGGTCCATAAACCAGAACTCTTTTCAGACAGCCTTGTCTTTCCACATAAGTCCTTCTTTTTCAAATGCTTGTCTCGGTGATCCTAACGATTCTCCATGCTGATCTGACATACATGGGTAAGTCCGTACGGAAAAACAACGACGATACGAAAGTAGACGATTCAACGTTGGTCCACATCTTTATGACGAGAACAGGTGAAGGAAATGAAGTGAACCGCGTTTATTTATAGTGGAAGACCAGATCGAAACGGATTGAAATTGTTCACCAATCCCAACACGCGTTACAAAATTCAGTCACTTCGCGAAGTCTGTCTTCCAATCCGAAGAGAGCTACCTGTGACGTCACATTTGCTATATAGGTGCGCTAGCGTCTGTGCGCAGTGAATCGATGCGACAATGTTTTGTGAAACATGACGGAAACTAAGAAGACAATGAATTGGGGTGTACCGGCTGTGGAGACAAAAAGCAATGGCATAGCAGCGGCAACCAAAGTTAACACAGCGCTACTTCCAGAAGAGGTTGATTTCAACTGGGATTTAGTAGATTTTTTCTCTTCTTCGCAAGAATTTGTTCCGGTACCAGTACCTTCGCCACTTTCTCCTTCTTTACCACACGTCGACGATTTTAAACAAAGACAGAAAGAAGAATTGGAGAAATTTTTACAGCAGCAGAAAGAGGCAGAACAAGCATTTCTCCTTGAACAGCAACAGCGAGAAGAAGAGGCAAGAAGGAAACGACAGGAAGAAGAAGCAGTAGAGAAGAAACAAAGGCTAGGAGAGAAGGAGAACAGTGAAAGTCAAACGGCAACGGTACTCTTGGACATTTTGTCCGAGTTAAGAAGTCTGAAACAAATGTATCAGACTTCTTTATTACGGCCCAAGAGACAAAGACCTTCCCGAGCCAAACAGCCTAATCCTGTTACTACACCAGAGATATCACCCCTACTGATTTCTACTAAATCATTGACAGGAGCAAGTCCAGAAGTAGGCCTTGGCCGTGGCAAAGGCTTAAGGCAGTTAAAGCGGATTCCTTCTCGTTCCTGAATTTGTTCTAAGGAAAAAAACAAACAAACACCCAACGGTCCTTTTCAGGTCCACTCACTTCTTTCGAAAAGAGAGACTATTCACTTTGCCAAAATCAATTAAAATTCAAAATCCCTTGTTTAACCCTATGATGTACGTGTTGTGAGTGTATGAGTGTAGGTCCTTATTATTCTAAATAATCAAAACCAAGAGACACTTACGTTTTTTCAGTCTGGTCTATTCTGGTACAAATTTTTACAATTTAATATCACAATATAACACAACACAACACTTTTAAGAAGTTCATAGACGTCTTCTGTGTCTTTTTCTTTCACTCTCTCTGTTTTTTCAATTTCTTCACTTTTACACTTTTTTCCTCTTCTTCTTCTTCTTCTTCCTCACATTTTTCTCGTCTTTTCTTTTCTGTCTTCTCTTTCTGAACGTGACGGGGTTCTTCCTTTGCCGAGGGCACCTATTTTTCTTCTTCCTCCTCCTGCTCCTGTTGTTTCTTAGGGCACTCTGAAGACCAATGTCCTTTCTCTTTACAATGATAACAAGTATCTTGACTTTTGTCTCTTCTGGCACTGGTCTTGCTTTTTTGACGATCTGGACATTCTGTAGCCCAATGCCCTTTCTTCTGACAGATATAGCAAGTATCTTGACTTTTATCTCGAAAGGAGGAAGAGTAGTCCGTCGGCTTGTCTGAAGAAAACTTTCGTATGACACCTCGCAAAGCTCTAATCAGAAGTTCGATCTGTGTGGGTTCTTCCATCGTGCTGATCGGCTTGAGAGTGAAATGAATATCGAGAGGGAAGTCACCAGCCCTTTATATATGCACTGGTCTGACATGGATATATAGGGGTCCATGGTGTTTCAAATGTAGTCATTTGACTTTTGCAATCAAGATGAAACGATCGCATCATTTCGTAAAGAAAGGAGAAGAAATTAAGAGGCAGAAACGTGATTTATCGCCTCGCACAGTAGCTGAAGTCTTGGCTCAAATTCATGCCAGCGATTTTGAAGATGAGATGAGTGAACCAGAATCTAAGCCCAGAGAGTCTACGCCAAACCAAATTCCATTACCATCAGTAAACCCTGAAAAGTACTACCACATTCGAGAGACGGACAAACGCTCCTCAGAGAATTTAGAACTACGGCCTACACGTACGCTGTAAAGTTTAAAGATTTCAAGTCCGACGTACCGTTGGAGAAAGCAGAAGGGTTCATCACTGATGTGTGGGATTCTTTGTGAACCACACTGAAACGACAATCTCAAGCCAAAGAAGACGATCGCTTGAGACTTTCCATTCATCACGACAGTTTGAAGTCCCCCGTTTGGATCGAATTTAGCAGCCCGGCAGAATTGACACCTTCCAAAGTCATGGACAAGATTCAACACGTACAACAATCCAATGACAAGGTTGACATCACCGACGGAGAAGCGACACTGTTCATCACCCACGTGTCTCTTCCCCAAGGGACCGGACGCAAAAAGGCGATCTTGGTAGACAATCTTCGCAGCATCAAGCGCAGCCTCGTTCAAATTAACAACCCTCAAGACAAGATGTGTTTAGCCCGTGCCATAGTGGTGGGACGAACGTATGCCGACAAGAACGACACGACAGAATGGAAAAGAGCCTGGAAAACCATTCTACGATAGAATCGAACCAAACAACAAAGAGAAGCAGAACTCCTGTTACAGCAAGGGGGGCTATCCAAAGACACCCCCTGTGGCATTCCTGAAATGCAAAAATTGCAAGACGTCTTGGTTCCACGCTACACCTTGAAAGTGCACCCTCAAGAAGTGCGTGGACCGCTGTTGTTTCGAGGCAAACATTTCAAAGACGCAAAATACATTCACGTCTATCATCATGATGAACATTTCGATGCCATTACCAGTATCACTGGATTCCTGTCATACGGTTATTACTGTGAGAAATGTGACTATGGCTATAATAATCGAGAGCAACATAAGCATTGCGGATCGAAATATGAGAGATGTTTAGCCTCTAAGTCCTGTCTGGACCAAGGACAAGAATGAGTGCATTGCCCAGCTTGTCAGCGCATGTTTGTCAGTCCAACTTGTTACCATCAACATCTAAAGACGAAAGGTTCACAGCAGAAATGTGCTTGTCAGCTCCTGAGATTGTGCCCTACTTGTGGACAAGGCATGCGTACCAATAATGCCAAGGCGCACGTCTGTTCGGGAAAGAAACGATGTCACATTTGTCACCAAACCGTGGACTTGGAACACCAATGCTACATTCAAAAATACCAATCCCAACAGGAAGAAGATAATGACCCGAAGAAAGGGAATTTCATCTTTTTCGATTTCGAATGCATGCAAGAGACTGGCATTCACATTCCTAATTTCTGCGTGGCTCACCGAGCGTGCGAGAAGTGCATCCAAGAACCTATCTTGACTTATTGTCCTCACTGTAGCAAGATTCCTGGAGGACGTGAAAAAATCTTTCGGGGACCGAACACGCTAGCCGATTTCGCCCAATGGATCTTAAACCCTATCGACGAAACGTGGAGCCAAGAAGACATCGAACGTTACGGAGATTGTCATCGCTATGCCACGGTGATGGCTCACAATTTCTCGGGATACGATGGACAGTTTCTGTTGAGATACTATATGGAAGAAAGTACCGAACGTCCGAAAGTGACTTTGAACGGAGCCAAAATCATTCCCATGCAAGTGGGTCAAGTGCAGTTTAAAGATTGGATGAGTTACTTGGCCATGCCTTTGAATCGCATGCTTAAAACGTTTGGAATGACAGAAATGGCCAAAGGCTTCCGCACTTTTTCAATACCGAATCCAATCACAACACCGTTCTACCCCATTTGCCTGAGGCTCACTACTACGACCCCGACAACATGCGTACTGAACAACGAGAAGCTTTCTACGCTTAGTACCAGACTCACGCCTCGGACCCTTTCGACTTTCAGGAAGAAATGTTAAAATATTGTCGTTCCGACGTAGACATTTTACGGCGTTGCTGTGGAAAATTGAGAACTGTTCATGGAACACGGAGGGATCGATCCTTTGAAAGAAGCCTGCACCATTGCCAAAGCGTGTTCCTTAGTGTATCGCCAACAATTTATGCCCGAAAACGCCCTAGCTGTCATCAGTCCTCAAACAACCAATTTTGTCAAACGTCAATACTCGGTCAAAGCCCTACGCTGGTTACATTACTTGAGTGACAAGGAAGACAAATGGATCCAACACGCTCGCAACGGAGAAGGCGAAAAACGCCATCGGAAAGTATTCAGTAGATGGTTGGGACTTGGAAAACCCCAAGATCGTGAACGAGTTTAACGGGTGCTTATTTCACGGATGTCCTATCTGCTACCCTCAACGTAACACTAAAAATCAGTTTTTCCAACGGACCATGGAAGACTTGTACCAGGCCACTTGTCAGCGACGCTTGAAGTTAGAAGAGCAAGGATACCAAGTGGGAGAAATGTGGGAACACGAGTACGATCAGCGATTGAAAACCGATCCCGAGTTTAAGCGCATCGTGGAAAGTTACAAGCTGGTAGACCCACTGAACCCAAGGGACAGTTTGCACGGAGGACGGACGAATGCCACCTGTTTGCTATACCAAATCGACGAAGAGAAAGGAGAGGAAATCAAATACTTGGACGTGTGTTCTCTGTATCCGTACGTGTGCAAATATTGTCACTTTACCGCAGGTCACCCACAATTGCTGACGGAACACAATGACATGAAAAATATTCGCCAAAACGAAAGATTGATCAAGTGCAAAATCTTGCCTCCCACGTACTTGTACCATCCCGTTTTACCACATCATTGCTAAGGAAAATTGATGTTCCCTTGTGCCGTACTTGTACCGAAACGTGCAAGCAAGACCAACCTTGTCAGTACACTCAGGAAGAACGCGCCTTGACGGGAACGTGGGTCAGCGTGGAATTGTTTAAAGCTCTGGACTTGGGATACCAGTTGTTAGAAGTATACGAAATTTACCACTTTCCCAAGACAGAAAAATACCACAAGGGCGACGAGACTCAGAAAGGCATTTTTGCAGACTACGTGAATGCCTTTTTGAAACTGAAACAAGAAGCTAGCGGCTATCCTTCCTGCTGTCACACTCCCGAAGACCAAAAGAAATTCAAAGAGAAATACTGGGAGCAGGAAGGCATCACTTTAGACCACGTCGAGAAAAACGAAGGAAGGCGATCGTTTGCCAAAGTGATGTTGAATTGTTTGTGGGGCAAAATGGCACAACGACCGTGTTTACCCAAGACGGAGTATTTGACAGAACCTTCCCGCTACTTTCAGATGATTCACGACAAAACCAAATACATGAAATACGTGGACGTCCTTCGTGAGGACTTGATCTTAGTCAATTACGAAGAAGAACTGGACTTTGTAGAAGCCGACGAATTTGGAAATGTCATCATTGCAGCTTACGTGACAGCCCATGCTCGCTTAAAACTGTACGAAGCTTTAGAACTATTAGGAGATCGTGTGCTGTATTTTGACACGGACAGTTGCATCTACATCGATCGCCTGGGTCAACCTCACCCTGTCGTTGAAGGAGACCGTTTAGGAGCCTGGACGGACGAGCATCCCGACGACAAGATTCTAAGATTTGCAAGTGGCGGTCCCAAAAATTACGGCTACGAATACCGTAACCCGCAAGGAGAAGTGTACACAGAGTGCAAAGTGAAAGGATTGACTCTCAATTATCGCACCAGTCAACTGGTAAACTTTGGCGTCTTGAAAGAAGCCTTGCAGTCTGGAGAGGATGGAAATTTTAAAGTGACCATCCATGAACCGCACAAGATTGTACGTTTACCCACACACCAAATCGTTAGCCGACCCTTGGAAAAAGTCTATCAAATCGTGTACCAGAAGCGAGTACGGCTTCCCAATCACTTTACTTTACCGTACGGTCACACTGATATTGGCGAGCATATAAAAAGGGACAACATGCAAAACTGATAGTTCATTGTGACTACAAACGCCAAGCGAGAAAGATGAATCCTTTCACACATCAAGTATCCAGCAAGAGTAAACTCGAGTACGATGCTGTGCCTTGCGATGGCAGGGATGCCGTACGCTATGACCTTAGCGATTCCGTACCATATCATCATGGGAACTTTGCTATAACTACTACTACCATACCTACCATGGAAAGTGATGCTGTGCGTGTCAAACCTGATGGATGCGAAAGCGATGCCACTCGTTATCGCACACCTTTTCACTTTACTGGTTTTCATGGTGAATGTCATCATGGACGGCTACCAACCTACGGATGTCATCCCAAACTGAGCAAACTCCTATATATTTCACCGTACCCTCATCGAAATGAACCTGTGAAAGACGAATATTCGTTCCCTGTGCGTTTGCCAGAATACTGTGACTTTGAAAGTCGGATCCAAACCTTTCAAGGAAAATGGCCAAAATATCTGGGAGGACCTACCTCCGAAGAATTAGCTAGAGCTGGATTTATCTACTTGGGAGAAGGGGATAAAGTCAAGTGCTTCAGTTGCGGTGTGTCACTTTACGCGTGGGAGAAGAAAGATTGTGCTTACCTGGAACATGCTCGATGGTCTCCAGATTGTCACTACCTACCTTTAGTGGGACCTCGTCATTGAAGTGGGTCTACCATGTCGTGTAAGAAACCAGCTACGGGGTTAGGAGTCAAAAATTGGACAACCCCTAGACAAGTATTTAAACCCGATGTAAAAAATAATCTTCAAAGATTACCAAACTAATTGCAAGAGAAGATCTACAAGGACATTTGGCAGGGGCTTGCCAGAGCCAAATCTAAATTAGTGACTGTAGAACTTTTGTGTCGAGAAATTCACAAGAGGAAATTGACCAAAGTCAACAAACAAGTCCGATTTCTCTGGATCAAGGGTGCGTTCGTTCTACTATTTCGCTTTAGACCATTTACATTTGAAAATTTTATTGACATTCTTGACCGTTTCCTGGAATGGCAGTGGTCAGAAATTACTCACTACGTTCATTACTTCGCTCTAGGAGAAGTGATTGAGGCAAGAGAAAAGAGGTATAAAAACAGACTACTATGCCACGACCTTTATCATTCGTGATACAACAGATTCCGTGGAAGGAAATCAATGACACTATTCAAACAGTGGAGGATTACCAACACCTATTACGAGAATTGTGTCCATTGAATTGGGGTCGACGTGTAGTGTGTGTCTTAGTGACTTGCTTTTTGGGATTTCGTTTACCAGCCGATTCCTTGTGGACTCTTTACGAACAGTACCTACCACTCTAAAAAACATGAAAGTGTTCCCTTTAAATGTACACGAGAGACTCATTCTGCTCAAAGCTTTGCGCTTTCATCTTGATACTTCTCAACCTCTAGGGGAAAACAAAATTCGTCAACTTTTAGGCACTGAAGATGTGTACGACGACGTGTGTGTAGCTTGTGACTTACACCCTGACTGGAAAGATGAACGTGACTGGAAAAGTTGGGGGTTTGAGGCGTGGACAAAAGAAGTGTCACACTATGCCAAAGATTTGTAATCCTAAAAAATTAAAACGTTCCGTGAATAAAGTAACTTTTAAACCAGTGTTAGTGACAGTGCCAGAAGAAGAAGAAGAAGTCGTGACCGAGGAAAACCACTCTCTTCAGGACAGGACCGTGATCGTCATCCCTGAAACGCCATTCCGGGAGGATTCTTGTGTGATTGTGCCAAGGAGTGTAGAGACTCTCAGAACATTACACAGTACCCCTACGATTTCACCTCTTGATCATCACAAATGTTGTACAGAGACTTGTTTATATTCCACTATGATCGTTTTGATGTTTATTTTATTCATGTATTTAGCCATTTGGCTTGTATGTATTTTTGTCTTTCGTGTTGTTCACTTTTAAAGATGACAATAAACGTGTCCTGAAAAAAGTATAAAAACTCTTGTCTGTCTTCGTGTCAAAAGTGACATTCCTTTCACTACTACTATGGCTACCTCTACTGTCTCTGCCCCCTCTTCCTCCACTGTCAAAGTCATTGACCAACACGTAGATCGGACTAGATGGGAGGCCTTGTATCTTCGCCATCCCTTTAACATGCTCATTGCCGGACCGAGCGGTTCAGGCAAAACCGAATTTGTCAAACGTTTGATCAAACACAAACATCATTTGATCGATCGTCCCCCTCAACGCATCGTGTGGTGTTACAAAGAGTGGCAATCAGCGTACAGCCTTCTGCGAGAAAGTCAAGGCGATTCCATCGTCTTTGTGGAATGCATGCCTGGAGGGGACGACGGGATCGTGTCTGACCCTAGTCAAACTCATTTGGTTATTTTTGACGACATGTTAGGAGAAGACGAAGAAGAAATTAAACTCTGGTTTACACGCAAAGGGCATTATCGTAATGCCAGTGTCATTTACATCACCCAAAATTTGTTTCAACAAAGTAAAGCCCATCGTACCATCAGTCTCAATGCTCATTACGTGGTGTTGTTTAAAAGCCCTAGAGATAAATCGCAAGTACAAGTCTTAGCCAAACAGTTAGGGACGCCTTGGCTGACAAATGCGTACGACGATGCCACTCCAACCCCACACGCTTATTTACTCGTGGATTTAAAACCCACCACTCCCGATTATTTGCGATTTCATACCCATCTGTTTCACCACTGGTGCCAAGACGGAGGGCCTGTCGTGTACATGTCTCCTTCGTCGACTTAATCACCAAAAAAAGTCTATAAAAACCTCGGTCACTTAGACTCTGTCTCACACATTGTCAACATGACGTCCCTTCAGTCTCATCTTCGCATTAAATTAATTCGTGCCTTGTATCAGTCGCAAAAAAATTCCACAAATACGTGCTCGTGTCTTAGAAGCTAGTCTCAAAGAAGTCTTACGATGGTTTACGGTGACTGCACGTCAATTACTGCAAGGTATCATTCAGATTCCGCATCAAACCAAACGTTTTTTTTTTTGTTGAGAGAAACAAAGGCGCATTGACGCAGCTAGCCGATCCTCGCATCGACATTCAAACCAAAAAGCAAATCATTTTGAAACCTGGAGGTAGCGGTTCTCTAGGAGGTGTCATCATTCGTTCCCTCTTAAAATGGGATCCTAATGCTCCCAAAGTCGTCCCCAAGAAAAAAGCCACGCCCAAACGTACCCAGAAGAAAAGAAAAAGAGCATTGGTGTCAAGACCAGGTCACAGTCTCAGAAAAAGAAAAAGAAAAGTCCACAGAAAACAGCTTCTACTCGCAAAAGAGTGTCTCCAAAAACTTCTCTTCCAGCGGTGACACCCTCTTCCTCTTTAGCGGCTGTAGCCGCTGCTCACAAAGTACCTGCCCCCAAAATCAAAGTCCAAGAGAGAACGGGTGTGTTAAAGAGTTTACTGGATTTGTCCAAGCAAGAACTGTCCCGATTTAGTCCGTTGCGAACTCCTCCACGACGTGTGTTGTTTGTCATCAAGTTGATACGACGTAAAGACAATCAGTGGCGACGCATTCCAGTATAAAAAAGACCCGAGGCAAACAATACGGATCAGTGTTTTTGTGCTGCTGCACGTCCAAAGATGTCCCTCCAAGAAGTGTACACCGTTACCATCGTCGTTCTTCTTCTTCGGTCCAAAAAGGAAAAGGAAAACGAAAAAGACAGTCACGTCATCCTAAAAAGCGCTTAGTCAAACATCGGCGACACTCTCTGAAAAGACACATTCGTCCAAAGAAAAGGAGAAGCCAGCAAAAAGGAGGTTTCTTTGGCCCTTTCCTTGAATTCAATAAGATAGCCGATAAGTTTGTCACAAGGGTAAAGGACAGGCTCCAAAAAAAAAACATAAGATAAAAGACGCATGCCGAGCCATGGATGTCAGTGTATGTTGTACACCAAAAGATGTCACCTCATCGTCGTTCTCCTACCCAGAAAGGAAAAAGAAAAAGACAGTCTCGTCATGCGAAAAAACGCTTAGCCAAACATCGACGTCACCGCCAGAAAAGACACACTCGTCCAAAGAAAAAGAGGAGCCGCCAAAGAGGAGGATTCTTTGGCGATTTTGGAAAACACATTGTCACCTTTATGACGAGGCGATAGTCCCCAAGAAAGGATAAAAGACCGTGTGACAAGTCATCGACGTTAGTGTATTTTTGATGTGTGTCCCGGAATCAACAAACAAAGATGTCACCCCGCAAAAGACATTCCTCTTCTACCCCCAAAGGAAAGAAAAGGAAAGGACTGCCTCCTCGTTTAGTCAAACATTGGGACATGTTGTCTGTCCTGTTCAAAGCTCCTCCACCCATGCGAAAACAACTCATTCATACTGCCTCCAAAGATGTCATCGATACGGTGAGCAAATGTTGTCTGAACGTCTTGAAAGGCACAATACCTTTGACTAAACATCAGAAAAATTGCTTAGCCAAACATCGACACGTTCTTCGGCAAATGGTCCAAAAGAAAATACCCGTTCGTCGAAAGAAAAAGATGTTGGTGCAACGCGGAGGATTTTTACCCCTGTTAGGACTTATTACCAATGTAGCGAAACCTATACTGAGTGCCATGGGACATATTATACCAGCCCTAAATCCAAGATAAAAGACCAAGAAGATAAAAGGAGGACACTGGAGTCAAAAGATCTCAGACGTGATCCTTGAAATCTGATGGAAGGACGAAAACTAGCTTTAGTCCCTTACAAGCGATGGATGGAATACCATCGTTGGCAAGAACAAAGAACCCCACATTTACCTCCCAATCCTCATTTGACCGAGATGTCCCAGTTACAACACGAATTGCAATCGTTGATGGATCGCAGCGATTTGTCAGAAACGGAAAAATCGCAACGGTACGGTTAATTGTTGCAACGACTGAAACTCTTTCACCAAAAAGCTTTAGACGAAACAGCTCAACCCACTTTGAAAGATTTTAAGGCCTTGATGAAAAGTTCACCACCACTACCATCACCACTACCACTCCTAGTGGTCAAGACAGATGCAGCTCCACGGTTACCTGAGGAAGAAGAGGCAAGAGAAGTCTTTCAAACACCGTCAGCAGCTCCCATCCCTAGTAAGATTGCAGCGTCCTTGTTGACCCCTTCCCCTACACAGCAACGAGAACTTAAAGCTTGGGTTAAAAAAATGATGTCCACTCCTCCTTCGACAGAAGTGAAAAAGAAAGAAGGGAAAGCAGAAGTGAAAAAAGAAAAGACCAAAGCCATTCCATTACCACCACCACCACCACCACTACCTTCCACTTCTACACCCGTGGCACATCGGACACGTAAAACCGTTTCTAAACCACCCATTCCTCCCATTCAGAGTAGCATCGGTGAAGATTGGATCACTTATTAAAACATGGAGAAGGTGTTAGCCAGCATTTACTACGATCCATCCCATCCTGCAGTTCAGAAATTGTATCGTGCTGCCAAAACTCGACTGAAAAGTATCCGTTTACCTCATGTGCAACGCTGGTTTCAAAAACAAGTCACGTACACCTTACACAAACCCATTCGACGAAAATTTTCCAGAAGTCGCACCCAAGTAAGGGTATTGATCACCAATGGCAAGACGATTTAGCCGATGTCACTCATTTAGCCACCTACAATCGTGGTTACAAATATTTGTTTTGTGTCATCGACGTCTTTTCCAAATTTGCTTGGGTCGTACCATTGACTTCCAAATCGAGCAGTGAGTTAGTGCGAGCCCTCAAACTGGTGTTGAAACAAAGCGGGCGTCACCCTCTTCGATGGCAAACTGACAAAGGCACCGAATTTCTAAACCAAGCTGTCCAAAAAGAATTGAAGAAACGTGACATTCATTTTTTCACCACTGAGAATCCCGAAACCAAAGCCAGCATCGTGGAACGTTTTCAATGTACCTTGAAAGAACGCATGTGGAAATATTTTACGCATCAACACACTCTCAAGTACATCGACGTCTTGCCACACCTCGTCCAATCGTACAATCAATCTTACCATCGGAGCATAGAGTGTGCCCCCCAAGAAGTGACTCCTGACAACGAAGTGACCGTCTTCGAGCGCCTGTTTGGTCCGTCCCCGACAGTGCCTGTCCCCAAGAAAGGTGAAGTGTTGGCATCAGGAGATTGGGTACGCATTGGCAAAACCAAACGCACTTTCGACAAAGGTTACTTACCCAATTGGACCACCGAATTGTTTCGTGTCACCGAACGTGTGCGTGGCCGTCATCCTCCCGTCTATAAATTAGAAGACATGAACGGAGAAATGTTAAAAGAAACGTTTTACTAGCCCGAGTTACAACGTGTGACCAAAAAAGAAGACGACGTGTACGAGATCGAAAGCATTCTCGATCGAAGAACCCGAAAAGTAGGAAAGAAACGTGTCAAAGAAGTCAAAGTACGTTGGAAAGGATATCCTCTCAGTTTTGACTCTTGGATCGACGCTTCGCAACTCATTGACTATAAAAAGAAGTGACCATCATGCCCTTCAACACAACCTCAGCTACTGCAGTGACCACTCCGTCGCCCAGTTCTTCTCTGCAAGATCTACAAAAGCAACCCTTGTGGGTGTGGTGTGGAGAACGTGTGCCTAAAACGCAAATCGTCTTTTTCTGCCAAATCTTTGTGGTGTATTGTGTCATCGGTGCTGCCATTGCCATTTTGAGTTTGCAACAAGGAGACAAACAATTGTGGAATATTTTACTTAGCAGTTGCATTGGTTACCTTCTTCCCAAACCGTCTCTGAAATATTCCTCTAACGGAAACAACAACAACAACGGGAGTCTTGCGTCCAACGTTAGTCACCAATCCAATCACAACAATCCTCTTTTAGACACTCCTCTGACTTCCAGTGACTCCTCCGACATTAGAACTGTGGAATTATGAACAACCAATTTTACTTAACGTTACCCAGTGACAGTTCCATGGAGGTGTTTCCCAATAACTCTTTGTGCTGTTACACGGCCAGATTACCTCAAGCCATCCAGTTGGATCACGAAGCCCATTGGGAAGTGGCTTTAGTGGAAATGATTCACCCTACACAAATCAAAAACATCGTCGAAAATGAAAACACTTTTACGGTAGAAGTTTATGACGAACAAGTGCAACAAGCCATGGATGAACGCACTAGTGTAGCTGACTTTATGAAATCACAAGACCCCAAAACTAAACGAACCACTTATTTTTTGAAAATTCCTGCGGGCTATTATTTTAGTGGTCAACATTTGGTGAACACCATGGCTGAGAGGTTCAATTTCATGTCTGGTAAAGCCTTGGAGAAAGCCAGAAGAAGTGTCACGATCGAGTACCACAAAATAGCTCGTCGCCTAATGATGAAATTTTCAGAGGACAAAGTATTGGCCATTACATTTTGTCCTGAATTGTATGACATTTTGGGTGGAGACCCCAAGTTGATCAAGATGAGAAACAAAATACCAGCCATGACCAGTAACTTGGATTTTGCGAAACATTTTCGATCCCTGTAGAAATGAACCAAGGACTGAATCTGATATTTGTATACTCCGATGTGGTGGAGTACAACGTAGTGGGACACACCTCCGTACCGTTACTGCGTGTCATTCCTTTCAAAGTGGATTCTGCCACGGCTGCTGACGAGGAAGGTGGAAACACCTATCACGTTCACCGTGAATTTGTACATCCTCACTATTTGCCCGTCAGTAAGTAATATTTCGACACTGTCAACATTACTATAGAAGGAGATCTGGGACAAAATATTCTATTCACCAAAGGGAAAGTCACAGTGAAACTCCATTTTCGAAAACGATTACTCTAACGTTTTGTCAGTCATGTATCCTGTGTACCAAGGAGTCGCTCGACAGCGAGGACATGGTTTAGGTGATTTGCTCAAATCGGCCTTTCATACAGTGGTTCCCGTTTTGAAACCGATGGTGACACGGGGATTGCACGCCTTAAAAGATGCTGCGTTGACGCATGGTAAAGAATTTCTCCAAAATGTCATCATTGACAAACAAAACCCCAAAGAAGCTTTCTTGAGAGCAGGCAAAAATGTCTTGCTTCAAACTGGCAAAGACCTTTTGGGTCGGCGAGAAACTCCTATAAATGCCCTGGGCAATGCCGAGTCAGGCATTCCTGCTTCCCTGACGCCACAGCAAGGACAAGGCAGAAGAAGACGACGAAAACACCCCATGAGAGGACTTCACATCCCTAGAGCTAGAAAGTCTAAGAAAAGAAAAACTGTCCAAGAGTTAGACGTTTTTGATTATTAAAAAAAAGAAAATGATGCACCGAGAGTCTTGTGCTTGTTCCAAGTCGGAACTGGATCTGTTTGCCATGCCACCCACCATGATGACGATGCAAGAATCCCAATGGGTCGAATTTCATCCCCTCTCCTCTTTGACGGATTCAGCTCCCATCGAGTTTGAAATCAAAGGACAGCCCGAAGATTATCTCGATATGAATAGCAGTTACTTGTACCTAAAACTGAAAGTGATCAAAACCGACAACACCAATCCGGGAGCCGATGCCAGAGTAGTTCCCGTCAACAATTTCATGCATTCCTTGTTCAGCGAAGTGGATTTGTACTTGAATAACAAACTGGTCAGCAGCAGTATGGATACTTACCCTTACCGAACGTCCCTAGAAAATCTCTTGACGTACGGAAAAGAGGCCAAGAACACTCATCTGGATGCTTGCGTGGTATGGAAACCTGACACAGCAGGTGAAGACACGTTTAACGACACAGCCCTGACAGCCGATGACAATCCTCACAATGTAGGTTTTAACAACCGTCGAAGGAAAATCCTGCAAGGTCGTAGTTTAGAACTGATGGATCGTTTGCATTTGGACATGTGGTTGCAAGACAAGTATTTGCTGAACTGAGTGGATATTCGCCTGAGACTCAATCGCAGCAGTGTCGCTTTCCATTTGATGGCTCATGCCAACGAGTACAAAACCATCATCCAAGAAGCCAGACTTTACGTGCGCCGTGTAACCTAAAGCGGGAAACGACATCAGTCAAACATTGAGCAGATCGACCGCCAAATATCCGATATGACGTGTAGAAGTGAAAACATTCACCATTGCTGCTGGACTCCGATCCAAGATCGAAGATCATTTGTTCCAAGGACAGTTACCCAAACGTTTAATCGTTGGCATCGTCAGTAATGCAGCCCTCAACGGAGCCCACGATCAAAATCCTTTTCAGTTTAAGCACTACAGAGTGTCCAAGGTCGAAGTCAGTCGCGATGGCAAGACTTTGTGTACCAGACCCTTCGAACCTAACTTTGCCCAGAAGAATTACTTGAGATCGTACTTGTCCCTGTACGAAGCTACGGGGCAACTAGGAACCAACACCAGTCACGGTATTTCGTATGAAGATTATGTCGGAGGTTACACTTTGTGGGCCTTTGATTTCACTCCAGACCAAGGCAGTGACGAGGGACATTTCCACCCTATAAAATCCGGTCAACTGCGTGTGGAACTTCAGTTTGCAGAAGCTCTCACTGAGACGGTCAACGTCATCCTGTATGCTGAATTCGATAATACCATAGAAATCAACAGCTTGAGAGAAGTCATTCTAGACTATTGGACACAATGGAAGACTCCTATCCCTCTTTAAACAGTGGAGAATCTTTGGGCATGGAATGGGAGGATAGCGTGAAAGCAGAACCCCAAGACCAAGAGAAAGAGGATGAGGTAGTAGTCCAGATGGCCAGAACAAGAACAGCATTTAGTGTCCTGTTTTGCAAAACACCTAGCGGATACAATTACGAAATTGAGTAAGAGAGATTGTTATGGATGTCAAAACGATCATCCCAGTCAAATTCAACACGATAAATGTCTAGGAATGAGTCAAGAAGAAAAATTGGACGAGTATCTGGACGAAGCTTGGAGTCTCATCTCAGAAGAAGCAGTGTTGCATGAGTGGTATAAAGGCTTGCGTGATCTTTCCTGCCCTCCATTGACTACTCTAGAGATCTATCGCATCGAAGCTCTCTCAGCCCAGAGTGCGGAGACAAGGCGAAGAAACGGCTACTTGACAGATCGTTTCAAACAAAAAGTCAGAATTGAATTGATGACTTATCATTACCTGTGAAGAAAAAAACAACACAACAAAAAATGGATACCTGGGAACTTTATTACCTTTTGAACAATAGTTCGTATACTGCTTCTTGGAATCCTGTCGTGTGCGCTAAAGATGAACTACCTCATCGCAAACCTCAAGACCATCAAGCTTATGTCATCAACACGGACGAAAGTCATCTTCCAGGCACTCACTGGGTTGCCGTCTACTTCCCTCAAGAGAATTGTGTGGAATATTTTGATTTGTATGGATTACCCCCTTTGGAAGACGATATCATTGACTTTATGAGAAGAAATGCCCAGACGACACGATACAATAATGTGAAATTACAAGGCACAGATTCCATGGTGTGTGGACAATATTGTGTATATTTTCTTCATCAACGCAGTCTTGGATATCGTTTAGAACATTTAGTGACTTATTTTGATCGTCACTCTTCTAGAAACGATGAGAAAATAGATAGATGGTTTTGTGACCATTATAGTTCTCTTTTGTCTTTAGCTAGGAAACGTAGTGTACATCAATGGCCTCATGACTTCCATCAATGGAAATCTCACATGATTTCACAACGTTGTCAACCTTGTCAAAAATAATTTGTTTGATGTTACTTGTTACTTGTTAATTGAATAAAAAATGTTGTGTTTTGAAAAAATGTGTCTGTCGTTTGTTTTCAAAAAAGCACTGTGACTATATGCTCTTTGACTTTCTCTCTATCCCTCACCATGACATTCGCTATCATAGCGTTCCGACACTAAAACCGAGTAGGGATGTTTTCTATCGCGTCCGCGTTTGAACCATATAAAGCGGGTTGTTCTCCAGTCTGACCATCCACTGTCGACTCGTCAACCTATGAACATGCCTTCCAGACTAGCCCAGCTGAACGAAGCTTACGTCAGTTTACATCGTGTCAGGCTAAACCTGATACCTAAACCTGAAGAGATAGAGAATGTCAGGATGTTATCCATAGCCCAAGACCTAATAGAAGAGGTCTTTAGAGACGAAATTAAGAAAGAACAAGAAGAATGGACTGAGAAGTACAGACTTCAGAAGAAGCAGAGAGAAGAACAACAGCAGCAGCAACAGCAGCAGCAGCAGCAGCAGCAAGAACCAGACAGAGGTTTTGTGGACTGCCGTGTGGACACCAAAGAATTCTCTTTCTCTTTCCGCAGAAGTAGACCGTATCGTATAGGAAAGCCTGCTGCCAGACGGGGACGCAATCTTAGACAGTAAAAAAAGATTGCCATTACTCCCGTTAACCAAAAAAAAAAAAACAAACAGCCCTTTTCAGGGCTATCCAATACTCTCGAAAAGACATACTAATTCAATTTGCCAAAACGTTTAAAATTTTATAAAAATAAATAGAAGTGTGTCTATAAGCACCTCGTTTCTTTTGTCAGTAAAAAAATCCACCCTTTGTTTTCTCTGTCTTGTCCAATCGTGCCTGTCTGTGTTTGTAAGTAAAAGTAAAAAAGTCGACGTGAGTGCTTCTTTTAGGTCCGCACGTTTGATGTGATGGTAAATTTGGGTGCTAGGTGATGTTTACCTTCACGTCCGTGCTTCAAGTATATAAAGCGACACAATTGTCAGTCTAGCTACCATCGTTGACTCGTCAACTTAAAAATGAGTAGCAGACTACAAAAACTGTTGGAACTCCAAATGCACCTAGAGTATGCCAGGCGTCTTTTAGACGAACTGACTAGGGAGGCCATAGAGGAGAAAGACAAGATAGAAGAGGAGGAGAAGAAAAAGAAAGAAAAGGAGAAGGAAAAGATCCTGCCTCACCTCTTCATGAGACCTCAGTGTGAGGTGAAGCCAGAAATGAGGACACTTCCACAGACAGTACGACCACCTCAACCACAACCACAACCAGTACAACGTGCAGAGGAGACAAGGAGGCCAGATCATCATCATCATCCCCGGGTCTGGCAGAGAGGACAGAGGGAACAAGAAGTCTTCACTATTCCACAAACAGAGGAGTGGGATAGTGAAGCCACTCAAGCCCCGTCTGCTCTCCCGACCACTCGTGTCAATTGGGAGAATGACTGGAGCAGACGTTGCGTGTGTGGTGCCAGGCCAGGAAGGTGTCACCATTAGCTAGGTGCATTTGAAGTTCTAAAAAAAACAGCCTTTCTCAGGGCTAGCCAGATCTCTAGAAAAGAGAGACTATTCAATTTGCCAATTCGTGTGAATGTAGAGTAGTGTGACTATAAACACTCACTCCTTTACTGTTGTGTGTGTGTGTGTGTGTGTGTGTGTGTGTGTGTGTGTGTGTGCATGCTCATTCGTTGGTGAGGATAGTAGATATGGGTGTATGTTCTTTGCTTTCTCGTTCGTTGGGGAGGATAGTAGAGAGATGTGTTTTTTCTTCTCATCCCGATTGTGTGGATAGTATATTTGTGTGTTTTTTCTTCTCATCCCGATTGTGTGGATAGTATATTTGTGTGTTTTATGCTTGCTCGTTCGTTGGTGAGGATAGTATATTTGTGTGTTTTGTGCGTGCTCGTTCGTTGGTGAGGATAGTATATTTGTGTGTTTTATGCTTGCTTGTTCGTTGGTGAGGATAGTATATTTGTGTTTTTTTCTTCTCATCCCGATTGTGTGGATAGTATATTTGTGTGTTTTATGCTTGCTCGTTCGTTGGTGAGGACAGTATATTTGTGTGTTTTATGCTTGCTCGTTCGTTGGTGAGGATAATATATGGGTGTGTTTTTCATCTCTTCCTTCGTTGGTGTGGATAGTATATGGGTGTGTTTTATGCTTTCTCGTTCGTTGGTGAGGATAGTAAATTTGTGTGTTTTGTGCGTGCTCGTTCGTTGGTGAGGATAGTATATTTGTGTGTTTTGTGCGTGCTCGTTCGTTGGTGAGGATAGTATATTTGTGTGTTTTATGCTTGCTCGTTCGTTGGTGAGGATAGTATATAGGTGTGTGTTTTATGCTTGCTCATTCGTTGGTGAGGATAGTCTATAGTATGTGAAATGAGTGTAAGGGATGTTTTCGTTCACGTCCGTGCTCCACGGATATAAAGCAGAGCGCTCGTCATTCGTGCCATTCTACACAGAACATAAAAATGACTGGCAACATGGACTTGTTCAACAAATTGAAAGACAGTTGGTACTGGATGATGGATGGAGCCTACTTGCTGGACAGGCTTGAAAAGGAATGGAGGTTCCCAGGTAGCCTAGACTTGGTAACAGTCTGAAAGCAGCTAATTATGAATTACAATGGATGATAGAAGAGGAAGTGGAGAAGTTGAGAGGCTTCATCCATCCTAAATATGTAAGAGTGGGAACCTTGAAGCAGGTTCTTGATATCAAAGTGAGATTTTTTTGGAAGACATATTCCATTTAACTGAGTGGCCTTTTGTCAAAAAAGGCTTAGACAATTTAAAGAAAGGCGAAGACATCATGATAAAGGTAATGAAAGAAGAAGTGAAAAAGATTAAAGAGACCTGGACAAAAGAAAGAAAGAACAAAGAAAACATCAAGAGAAAAGAAGAGTTTGAGAAACTAAACAGGAACTGGATGAAGGTACAGGAAAAGTTTAGAGCTCTGGGACATCCTGACTGGATTCCCGACAAAGAAAAGAAGACGAAGAAAGGAATTATTGAAAAAGTGAGAACGTGGTGGAAGAAGTGGAGACAATAGAAGAAGAAGACAAAGGCCCTTTTCAGGGCCACTTCATATGCCTCGAAAAGATATTAATTCTTTCTTGCCTAAACAAAAAATTTAAAACCCTTACTCTACTAATTCGTGTTTGTCTATAGCAATGACACAGGTGGCCTGACGTCACAGTACTATTTTGCCACATTGTTGCCAATGACCAGTACCGTGACGTCACCCTACCTGTTCCATTCCTCTTGGCGCTATACAGTCCCAGCGTGTGCTAGTACAAAATTCCCATTGAGGGCCATAGTGTCCCAGGCTGATTTTTTGGGTCTAAAAATCGGAGGGCCATAGTGTCCCAGGCTGATTTTCCTTCTTTGGCATGATGAGGGCTATAGTATCCCACTACACCACTCTCATCATTACGGAAGATATATGTATGCGTTACAGGTGCAAAAGAGGTCTTTGTTAAGCTATTAAAGTTTAGAATAAGTTCTGATTTTATAAATAAACTGCTGCTGGTATTTGAATAAAAACCTTTCTTCCCGATAATACTGTTAAATTAAACTCGGAATTCAGATCTTGAATGTTTGCAGTCAATCAGTGTTTGATGGAATTCAAAACTCTATTTTCATACTAAACTATCTGATTAGGCCAAACATAACTTTTCCCAAATAAATTTAATTTAGTTTCATTTTTAATAAATAACACGGCTAGAACTCAATCGCAAATTCTGCCTGAGATATTGGTTTAATGTACTGTGCAAGCAGCAAAATGGCCAAAGCATCATGTTTCTGTGAATTAATATCACTGAACAATACCATCAATACATAATATAAGAAAACGGCATGTATGATGAGGACGAAGACTCTGGACAGAATTCACGATTGGTCAGTAATTTACAACACGAAGGTAAAGAAACATAAATATAGGATTGCTTAAAATATCTGTATTCAGAATTATGACTAGTTTGCATGGCCAATAACGTCTGTATGTCTCGATTCTTATCGGTGTTTGAAATCGATCTATTCGCTTTGAGGACTTATTCATTTACGTATTGGGCGATGCAATGAGATTTATTTATACACTGGTGTGTTTTAGCGCATGCCAAATGTTCTTTTTCTTTAAATGTATATTAATTGGAATAATTACACCATTAAAGACTTTCCATATCATGTTCTCGGAAAAAAACGAGACTATTGCATAGCCTATACTGCGCTGAATAATGGCCTTAAGCCCAAAGCAATAACAATGTTTACTGTATGGCTCGTCTAATCTAATACTAGTGAACTATGTGACATATTGGCCAGCCGTTTCTGTCGTTGGTCCAGTGTTGAAAAATGATGCTCTTTGTGTCAACTGTTCTTTTAATTTGGAACCACAGTTGCTCTTTGAAAGACACTTTGTAAATCAATCTGTTTGTGGATATTACTGTTACAGAACTGCGTATTATTAATTCAAATATCATCTGGGGCTATTTTTTACGCGCAACAAATGAAAGGTGCATTATCTGAATGAGAATGAACGCAATATTTCTTCTTTATCTCTAAACTATTTCCATTAAAATAAACTCTATGTGATGAACAGCATCTTAACTGACTCATACGTTAAGATTAAATGTATGAAACTCGTTGAATAATGTCCATCTTAGTTCGCCAAAAACTGGACATTTTTCAACGAGATTCGTAAATTTCACATTAAATTATTACCTATTTCTCTCTATTTCACACACACACACACACACACACACACACACACACACACACACACACAGATATATATATATATACACACACACACACACACAGAGGGAAGGATCAAATTTTGAGAACACAAAAAGGAAATACATAACACTGACTAGGGTTCAGCAGTCTCATAGGCATGCCATGCGTACATAGTGAAACAGCTCATTACCAAGTTGTCGTATATTAAAGATAGATATCTCCCTTGTCTTATCAGTGTCACACAAACACATGCAAATGAAAGGAATGAGTCAGAAATAAAAATGCGGACTATGTATGTAATGATATTTTTATTATTTGTTTCTGAAACCCAATCACAGGAATATATTAGCGTAAGCTTACGCCTCCTTGCACCGCCGTTGTTCTGAGTAATATATACATGAAATATTCATGCTCATAGCCGGAAGATTTCTGTCGAAGTTGGAAGTTTAGTATTTCTTCGTAAGATTATCTTTACAATAACACATGCTTGTACCCATCATTATTTGTACGAACGCTAATATTCAGTCGTAATGAATGTCCTTCTAATTATACGTACATAGATACTAAGGTACTTGTGCACATAAAAGTAATAAATGCATACATATATTCAGACACACGAGACAGTTTAAAAACACGTACGATACGAATATCCCCTTAATACGATCGCAACGATAAGTCCGCAGCCGCGTACTTACAGAAGGTTATTTAAAAAATAACTCTGCTTGATACGGATACGGCTTAGAAATATTGACAATGGGCAGCGCTGAGTTAGATGTACCGGGTAAGAATAACAAACACAAATCGAATTAATTTTCTTTATTAAGTTCATGACAAGGATTTCAAGTAAAATGTGTTGCAGATTAGTGCATCTATGACACAGCTCCAAGTTATCCGTTATAAACTGGATTTCAAAGTGCAGAGGTATTTCAGTGAAATGTCTTTTAATTATAGCTACACATATATGCTTACTTCCATAAACTTATTAGGCACCTGTAAATCGGGTATATAAAATGAATTGGGTGGATAATGTTAGTGGGGTATACAACGTTAATGGGGCATATAACGTTAATATAGTATAAATTGAGCAGTAAAATCTTTATTGTAGTTGCACCAAAATGTAGTTATTGCAAAAAACAAAATCATTTCCATGCCATGATCTTTCCAAGACATGATGTTTCCATGTTGATTCCCTTGATTTCAACTGTAGAATTACTTTAGTTAATCAAGCCCTCCTGAAATAAAAATAAGGGGACTGTTTAATTATTAATCTAAATTATAAAAATTCAAATGAGATTTAACTTTCTAGGTTTATAAATATAGATGGCATTTATGTGCATATAACAGAAAGAAATATCAAAGGAGATGATTGCTGTAGTTCATGAAACAAAATCAAAAGAAGTTTTATTTGCATGTTATTTACCATTGCTATGAGGCTTCAGTCTATAAATATATATTATCCTATATTTTTACTCATAAAAACAGTATTGCATTGGTAAAATAATAACAATATATATATATATATATATATATA
>JAECUM010018765.1:0-21997 GCA_016617855.1 Megalonaias nervosa
ACCGCGGTTCCAAGGGGGACTCGTAGTGCGTATTTTGAATATTGCAATTGGCTTGTTACAGGGTGGAGTTTTGTCACCAATTCTATTTTCGTTATTTACTAAAGATTTGAAAATATCTTTAATATTTCAGGAGTTATTTTAAAAATTAGACGAGATTCTTTATTTTTTTTTTTACTGTTCGCTAACGATTTAGTATTTTTTAAAAAACATTAAAGTTTTATTTAAGCTCATAGAAAATTTGTATAAAATGGAACCCAAATATTAACCTATTAGCCTTAATAAAACGAAAGTTATTGTTTTTAGAAAAGGTGGTGTAGTAAGATGATGCCAAGTATGGAATACATAGCATATTGATGTAGTTGAAAACTTTCATTACTTTCGTCTTGTTCTCTCGAGAAATAGAAAATATTAAATAACTCAAGAAACATGGTCTAACAAGGCTTTAAAAAGGTATCAACACGGTTTTCTGTAATTTGAAGAAAGAAACGTTTATCTATAAATTATAATGAACTTGTAAATGTTTTGATGTTATTTGTTATTTCAGATTTAATTATGCAGGAAAGGTATATGGTTTTACTCGCTTACAGAGACATGGGGTTTTACCAGGCTGGCACCGCTGAACGCACTCAACGAAAGTTTTCAAAATATTTCATAAATGAAAAGATATCTTTTTTTTACGTCGCAGTATAATGTGAACTTAAAAGAATTACGCTTACATATTTAAGGCTAGTTAAGTTTGCTATGTATTGGTCTAAAATCAAAAAAAAAAAAATCATGAAAATATTATAATGAGTACTTCCGATCAACGTTATTTATTTAAAATGAGCCAAATCAAAGCATGTACTGGGCTAAACTCCTAAAAGCTACTTTTAAACAGATGTGGGTTTGGTGAAGTTTGGATGCTTAATCCATATGTATTTCTATAGTCTGGAACTACGTGTCAGAACTGACACGAATATTATTTAAAATTCTTGTAACCACAGACATAGATCAGCTTTGAGAAACCCCTAATGTCTTTTCATAAAATGAGAATGGAAACTGGCAGTTATGAAAGCAATAGAATCAGTAGAGCTGAAACTGGTTAGTATGGAAGCAATATAATCAATGGAAGTGAAACTGGTAGGTATAGAAGCAATAGAATCAATAGAACTGAAACTGGTGGGTGTAGAAGAAATAGAATCAATAGAATTTAAACTGGTGGGTATGGAAGCTATAGAATCAACAGAATCGAAACTGGTAGATATGGAATCAATAGAATTTAAACTGGTAGATATGGACGCAATAGAATAAACAGAATTTAAGTTGGTATGTATGGGAGCAATAGAATCAATAGAAAGGAAACTGTTGGGTGTAGAAGAAATTGAATAAACAGAATTTAAACTGGTAGGCATGAAAGCAGTAGAATTAACAGAATTGAAACTGGTAGATATGGACGCAATAGAATCAATAGAATTTATGCTGGTAGAAATGAAAGCAATAGAATCAATTAATTGATACTGGTAGATATGGCAGCAATAAAATCAAAAGAACTTAAGCTGCGTATGGAGGCAATAGAATCAATAGAAGTGAAAGCTGTTGTATGCTATATGACACCATTATATTGAAGAGGAATATAATTTTCTTTATGTGTCAGCAATATCTACTAAATTACGCGAAAACGTTATTTGTAAGCAATATGAATTTACATACGAAACTTTTCAAATAAATATATTATTGTTATTACCATAATTTATTAGAAAGATTATTTATATTTATATATCCTCTCCTTTCCAACTTTTGTTAATAACCTTTTAAGAAAATTTGTTTTAATGGCGTAGGCATATCATATGATATGCACTAAACATCTGTAATATGAACTCAGTGAGAATGTTCATGATTATGAGAAGAAACTATTTAAATTGAAAATTGACTATAACAAGACAAGTAAATAACGTGTGCGAACTTTTATATTTATTTCTCATCCGTCCCTACTTGTAAATCATATTATAAAATCATTGATCCGTACCAGTGAATCGAATAAAATCTTTGAACCCTACAGAGCGAAAAATTAGCTTACTTATATTACAGTTTATAAAGGCCTTACTGGTTTCTTAGTAATACCTGGTGGTCATGACGCAAATGGTCGATCTAGCACGTGATGGTTCTGTTGTTGCTTGAAGGTTTTTCAGTGACAATTTTTAAAATGGTGTCTTAAGTATTATAATATAGAATCTGGAAAGTGTTTTGCCTCGTCTAGTAAACATGAAAGTAAGAAGTAATTTTACCCCATATCAACATAAATGTAACTACTTGACTGAGCAGTATTAATAAGTAGTGTGCTATTCCGTGCAGAAATGCCATTCAAATAGCCCGAAACCCAAGTAAAATATTTACATATGCCATATCGTTCCTTGTTTAAATGTTTTCTGAGCTAAATCCATGTTAAAAAAACAATTGGTGGGGCAGTACGCTTGACTCTCCATTGTAAGGTAATGCTAGTCGTGTGTATATATTATTCATAGATACATGTACAATGTTTAGTGACGGAATCAATCCAGGCATTTTGGAAGAAGTTTGATCGACCGTAAGGGATCAAACTACATCGCCACACAATAATAAAATATCTTTAGAAATTTGTAATAATTGGAAAACATAAATACATGATCTCATAAATCGGACATTACACTATTGTAGAGAGCTTGTGCAGATATATATATATATATATATATATATATATATATATATATATATATATATATATATATATATATATATATATATATATATATATATATATATATATATATATATATATATATATATATATATATATATATATATATATATATATATATGCGCAAAAAAAAATGATAAGAATGAAAATGGTCTCAAAAATAAAACGTTTTGCACTTTGGGGCGTTTTAGTTTTCATTCCAGCTAACATATGATCTAATAAACACAGTGTTCTGCACCAAGGGGTGTAACTATTAACGCTGTTTCCACACCTTTTGAACGATGTCATCTTCAACGTCACATGTACCCTGTAGTGTGACGGGTCATAATCCATAACGGAAACGGCTACATCTTCAACTCGAGATAAACTAGGCTCACCTTTAACGAAGCAAAGGTAGTCAAAACATGTAAAGGTGTGTTAAAAAGGAAAAAAAAAAGACAAAAAGTCAGTCGCAGCTTATTGGTCATTCCCACTGATATACCTCGAATGTGTGGCGATAGCTAGCTGCCATTCGACCAGATTGGCTATTTAGGAATCGACGGGATTTAGATACATCGCATTTAGATATAATTTTTGATAGGAGAAAAAAATTAAAAAATTGTTTTAATTTTTTTCTTTTTTAGCATTTTTTATAGGTTTGTGTGTGATGTGTGTGATTTACAGTTGTTAACATAGCTTTAACAATTTTTCAGTCATAGGTTTATATTTGTAAAGGTCCCTCTTTCGTGGTCTCTAAACTTTCCTCACCCTAGTCTATCTATCTGGTTTGTCCTCCCTTCCACGGACAATTATCTAACTAAATTTTTAAACTAAATTCTTTTTGATTGTTTCATCTACCCGCAGCTAGAGACCCGTGGATGAAACACGAACATATACAAACTTTCTACGAAATCATTGGACCAACTGAGGGACTCCTCAAATGCTAATAGCTAAAACGTAGCTAAAAGCTTTAGAGGGGCCCAAAAATAAGCAAGATTATTCCTAATTGCTTGCATCCTTTATTGATCATCCTCAAGCCAAGGTTCCGATATGTTAACCCTATTTACATCTTCGCGGATCGATCAGATATTTTCAGTGTTTTGTCCTAGCGACATCTTTTGTATTTCATTAGTTTCCTAACTTAGTATGCAATGCCAATTAACCAATAGTGTATTATGGCCGTGCATTGTACATCGGCCGAAAATGGTGGAGGCAATTGACTTCAATAGGATACTGTGTAAGTTCAAAATCGAAAGAGGGAAGCCATTACAGGTATATTAGAGTGAAAAAATGTATTTGTGCAAACACGGACCGTCAGTGAAAAATTGCTTATTTATGTGTCCATTCCAGCTGTGTGCTCCCATTGTCTAGATCACGTAGGAGCAGTGTTCAAATCTGAATAACTTGATTTGGATGCGGTGGCTTGCCGCATCAAATGAAATTCACACATGAAGCATATAAATATCTGATCGATCCGCCAATGTGTAGATAAGGTTAACATATCGGAACATTGGCTAGCGAAGATGATCCTGACTTAGCTTGTTAAGGTTTCGCTATATACGTGTCCGCTGAGCATGTCAGCGTAGGAATAATATGCAAAATTGCATAGTAAATCGCTTGATTGCAGAGGCTCTTTCTTGGCTAAAACGGTGCAGAGTGTGGCAGTTTCAGAAATTATGCTGTGAAAATAATGGCGGCCCTCAAGGAAATTTTTTGTTCTAGTGTTATTGTATTTTTTCACAATAATTTGACCAATTGTCAATTATGGTTAAGAAATCTGGATATTTACTGAAGGAAATGCCATTGAACAGTTTCACGTAAATTTGTGTGGAACATACATACATACATACATACATACATACATACATACATACATACATACATACTGTTACGTATATGTAATTAAATTATTTGTGTGTTAGTTTTAAATTTCTTTTTATTTTATTTTTGTTTCATTACATTTTATTGTAATGATAATATTTTTACTGGATTTGACATCTTTCCCAGTAAATTCAGTTCAGTTCTTTTAGCCTGATTAGAACGCAAAAGTATTGTTTCATCGTATTTTTAGCTGGCCTTGGTTCAATATTTAGTAAACACTGAGTGAAAATCATTGGTCGTAATCAAGGTCATACTTCGCCTATGTGTTAGTCTGAATAAACAACGTTTCATTTTTAAATTCATTTCCAGCGTGGGAATCTGATTCTTAGATAGGGCTATTCTAGCCTACGTGATAATTGACATATTTTTACTGCACTGTTCGGACAAAGTAGTGATCATGTGACCCATCACGAGTGTCAAATTGACGTTTTAATTGGGTTTAATTCTCAATCTCAGTGTTTTCTGGTTCAGTCGTAAAATATACCTTCAGGCCTTAAGGTATTCTTGTTGTTGCCATTTGATTTGAGTTTATTATTTAAAATAATTTATTCACCCTGGAAATACTCGTCTTTTTTATAAAAGTTCTGGGACAAAGACATTCAGTGGAAATTTATTCTGGAATTCTAAACAGAACATTATAAATTGTGATTCAACGAGGAACTGTTGCCATCAGTACAACGACCTCATCTGACGTCATCGCCTCCCATATTATAACTTCATCGAGATTCGAACCTCGATTCAATTAGAACTGTTTAGTGATAGGACTTATATTTTTAAATTCTAGGATTAATTTTTGGATTATATTCACAAACCGTAAGTCCTTTTTCAAAATTTTACCTTGTTTTCTAGGGAAATAAATTATTTTGTTAAAATGTACAAAGCTTGTTGACTTCACCCTTTACTTTGTTACTTTGTACGAGCCTAGTCACGTAACAATACATACATGCATACATACATACATACATACATGCATGCATGCATGCATACATACATACATACATACATACATACATACATACTTTTCTCAGATCACATAAAACTTACTGTCAAGGAAAGCAGCCATGGAAAACAAAAACAACAAAACATTGGGCTTCGTTAATCCTGGATTAATTAAATAGCATTGGTCTGGTGGAATTGTGTGTGTAATTAAATGTTCATGGAACATAAACGTTTTCTTATCTTTGGTCAAACGACGTCTGCTGACTACATTATTCAAAACTGGCTTCTTTGATTCTCAGAATCCTTTAGCGCTAAGTTGTTTTAAATGAAAGTTGTCATCAAATTTGTATATAGTAAGAGTTAAAAATTATGCAAATCACTTTTTTAAAAAAAAAAAAGGAATGTCTGCATTCGTTTGCTGACACAGTATGACGTATCGACAAACCGGACACAGTTTATGAATTTTTCACATATACAGTATCAACGTCGTTAGTCACAGGAGATGATATTCACTTCGAAGGACTCAGCGTTTATCCGGATGGGTATGTAACCGTATTTGGTGTTTGTTTTTAAGATTATCATTTCATATATGTGATGGATTCTGATCAGTCACACGTTGACGATGTTGCGCAATTTGCAGATGAGTTCATGGATCTGCTGACAGGGGATGCCATAATAAATGGTGATTTTGTGCTGCTTGTTGACAAATGTCTGCGTGAAAACATTATTATAAGTTCTTCATATATACTCAAATATAATCTAAGCAAAGGACAAATAGAAATCGACCGTTGGAACCACCTTGATATACCAATATGAACTCGAAACGTTTAGAATCATGGCAGTAGCGCATGAAAACACCCAGTACGATGAAGTATAATTCACCGACAAATCCACCCCGGTTACATTCCCTGTTAATTATGTTGAACCAACATTGACTCAACAAAGAAAAGAAAATTATCGACTGTTCTTCATAACAGACGCACTTGGCCTTATAACAGTTCTTGGTCTAAAAGGAGAAGGATCGTTTCTGACACCAGTCTATCAATAATCAATATGATTCTTAATGGGCGATGTGACAGGCCCCCAGAACGCACAATATCCAAAGACTTACACATTCACCAGGAAAATATTTTCTGTGAGTTCATAGCAGTTGAACAAGTAACAAAGGGTAATTGTATCGAAGCGCGTGTTCTCGTTGCACCTGAACAACTCCAACCTGTTGAGCAATTATACTACGCGATCACATTATTAATAGAAGAGCTGTGATGGACCCTCAAAGCTACAGATGTGAGAAAATAATCGAAGTGAAACAACATATGCGAGATGAAATCACCACGGAAACAGTTTTGCTCAGGAAATACAAACACGTTTGTGTTACTGGGGATACTATTTTTGGAATTGCCGATGTGACCACCGTTGGCTTTGGTGTTGCTGGAGTTACATCTATGGTGACTATCCTAGGCACACCAATCGGACTTGTTGTTGAGGCTTGTCACGTTGTGGGGAAAGTTTACTGATGCTTCATGTTTCATGTATACACATATCCTCTTTTAGTTACTTCGTAGTTAAGAACACCTGGGATAATGTCAATACGTATTATGTAAGATTACCACTATAGGCCCGATTCTGGACAAAGAAACTGCCTGTCTGTTGTTTAACCATTACGGAACGACCCATCCGAGGCAAAATTCAAAGGGAATTCTACCGCCAGGCCGACAATCAGTTTTTCAGTCAGTCAGTGATGTCAAGACCGGCTTGAACGCAATCTCGGGCTTTGGGTGATCGGAAACCCGAAAGTAACAAGTAAGTGATAAATTACCCCCGGGCAGTTTTCAAAGAGACCAGACCGTATCCAATCTAAACTGAGAGATTCAAATCTAGGGCGAAGTCTCAATAAGAAGCCGCTTATGTTCGGACCAAATCCATTTTTCAGTCAGTACATATGTGAACCTCGCCAAGAGTGGATCATAGAGAAGTTGAGAGGTATTAGACTGTACTCCGAGTAGCCGAATTTGTGCGCTCGTTAAAAGGCGGGAAGGAATTCTAGTGAAATACTAGGTTTGGATTTGCGAACAAAGGCTTCTTGATGTAACATATCTTCGACCGAATTTGTCTTACATTCATAACTAGGTGTTGTAAGATTGATACAATATTATGTACATTTTTAATTTATTAGAAATGGAATTTTCCACGTATAGCTGAATTATCAACATATTGTAACGCAGCGTACAGCGATGTATTGACAAACAAGATTAAAATATGTAGATTGTTAGACTGGAATCGAAATTGGTGGTGTAATTTGCTACTATGATGCATCGTGATGCATAACTGAATTTATTAGAGAATTGTGTTATTACTTGTACTTGCTTTATTTGTATATAAATATACAGACTGTGAATTATGCAGAGTTAGTCATTGTTAGACTTATGTACACATAATTAGGTATTTGTATATTTGTATGTGTCTTTTATAATTCGTAGGGTAGGAAATGCTTATGACTGCTATTGATGATGATAGTTACTATATCGAGAAGTTAACGATTAGTGATGTATATGCATGTATTAGAACTCGTTGATAATACAAATATTATTATAGCACAGTTATTATAGAACAAGCGTGTATGAAATATTTAGATGTGAGTGCAAGACTTGACCTGATATTTTATTCACCATTATTCTGATGATATGTCTCTGAGAGTGTAGTTAGTTCTCCTGAGATTAGAGCAAGGAGACCAGAATATACATCCCTTCTAATTCCACAGGAAGCTTTCCGGGTGGGTGTTAGAGTCGACATCCGAGGATCGGAGAGAGGGTAGGTGTTATTGTGACGTCAGCAGCTTGTGTGGAGATGCAGTGCCGGAAGGAACACGTGATAGAGAGAACCGGAAGTGTCGAAAGGACGGATCCAGAAGTGCCAGGAGAGCACTTAGTTAAGGGTACCAGAAGAACCAGAGAGAAACAAGAGGCGGGCAGTGATTGACAGATGAGAAACAGAGACAACACTGAAAGGAAACACTCTCACTTAAGACCTTTAATTGCATATGACGAAATAGTAATTGGCAGCTGTGAATAGGTCATTGATTGTATTTGTTCGAAAGAAATTGCGATTGAGAAATTTGTCGATGAAATTATTGAATAAATTTGATATATTTTATTTTTAAATTGTTATACCTTTCACCTTGAGTTATTTATACACCTAGACCGTCAGCGTTGTTGACTGGGGTCTCGGAGCTATTTAGAATGTAATTGTCCACCTTCTGCGGTATTAGAAATAATACCGCAGGAGGCACGTGACGATGCTACATTGATAGTAATCGGTGTCGATGGCGGAGCTGGTAAACTATTGGTTATTCTAGTGGTGGCACAACTTAGTCTCAATACAATTACCAAGATGTTTTCGCTAACTATCTAAGATAAAACAGTTTCCACAAATGAGTTTCAGACGGTGCTATCTGAAATGGAAAATTCTCGAACAGCAACTCTAGCGCCCTCCAGGTAAAACCACAACTGGTAATTTATTTACAGGCGGTAAAAATAGAGCGAGTTCACGGCACTTTAGATCGCAACCCATGACGCGGGTTTGAGAAGAAAAGCTTTCACTTGGACTAGCTTAGGATACAATCACAGATGAGATGCACACGTGTGTAAAACATCCACAATGGGGAAAGATAACGTGGAATCTATCCGTAATTGATCAGCCGGTCTCATATGCACATTAGCACAATATTTCAACTTATTCAAGTAAGATGGAGTATAGTGTTTCAGGTAACTCAAGCATACTGCATACTGCAAGTAGCACAGTTGTTACTTTTACCAAAAGGTATCATAAAAAGATATTATATCGTCCGATGAGACATATAACATGCACTGTAATGAGAATGGTACACGAAAATGTGTTATGAAAAAGACTTTAAGACATATAAAATACACTGTAATGAGAATGGTACACGAAAATGTGTTATAAAATAGACTTTAAGACATAAAATGCACTGTAATGAGAATCGTAACTGAAGGTGTGCTATTTGTGTCGTCAGATAACATATAACATGCACTGTAATAAGAATCAAACTTTACGGTGTTTTATAAAAAAAAAATGACGTGGTGTCGTTAGATGACATACAACATGCACAATAATGAGAAGGTACCTGAAGGTGTATTTTAAAAAAGACCTGATGTCGTCAGACGAGATATATAACATCTACCGTAATGAGAATGGTACTGAAGGTGTGTTATAATAAAGGCTTTATGTCGTCAGATGAGACATGTAAAATGGCCTGTAATGAGAATCGTTCCTGAAGGTGTGTTATAAAAAATGTCATGTCGTTATATGACATAGAACATGCACCGTAATGAGACGGTATTTTTATGAAAAAGAGACGTTATGTCGTCAGCTCAGACATATAACATGCACTGTAATGAGGCAGATTGTAACAAGCACTTTCGCAGCTGTAGAATGTAAAAAGAAAGAAGAAAAACAAACAGACGAGATAACTGATCCACAAGTGGTCCAGCTATATAAATTGTTAACCTGTTTTAGGATTGATTACCAAGAAACATAAACAATATCATCAAAACCTGATATTGAGAGTCCTTAATACCAGTGCATAAAGCATACAAATTCTAATTTGTTTAAGTCAGCAATTGTTGTGTCGGACGTCATCGATATCCGGTAACAATCTTCAATTCAAGAAATTGACAAAAATAGTTCACTGCTATACTACGGGCTGTTATTAAGATTTTGATGTTAGATTTTCTAAACTTTTCTTAATTCACCTGGTAACCTGTAAGAAGCTGGATTATATAGTTTCAAAGTGCGTGTGGTTTACCATGCGAAGAGAAAAGTCATAGGCTTGAACACCTCGTGCGTTTGTATGTGTGTCTGTGTGTATATGTGTGTGTGTGTATGTTTGTGTGTATGTGTGTGTGATTTGGATTTTTAACTTAGCTTTTACAATTTTAGTCATATCGCTACGATGTCTGCAGTGTGGCAGTTTATTGTGATGTCTAGCACTGGGGCCTCATACCGCAGAGATGTAGCATCACATCCCACCCAGTCACATTATCCTGACACCAGGCCTACCATTCCTAACATTAACCTTTTAATGTCTTAATGCTGAGCGCCAAGCGAGACAGCTGCGAGTACCATTTCTTTGTAATGACTCGGCCGGGATTCGAACTGGCGACCTCAGGCATTCGAGGCGGATGCTCTAACCACTTAGACTATTTGAGCGGTGGCCAGAAAAACAGGCGACCATTAAACTGAGACGATCACGGTTGGAAAAATGTGTCATTGACACAATATTACAGGGAGAGTTATCTTTTTATATCCATGGTAAAACTGAGAAATAGTAGCAACACTCAAGTTCCGAACAAAGCTGCAAATCCTATAGGAATACTAAGTTGGTTATTGTATTGCATCAAATAAAAATTGGTCTTGGTGATGTATTTATGTTTAGCCAAGTGGGCAGGGTAATTATTAGCGTTTGCCTTCTGGGGGGTGGGGGTGGATGGGAGATATCATTGTACCCTAACTTTTAAATCTTTCAAAATTATCTCGAATTCAACAGACAAGGCAAGCTATTTTAGACTTATATCCTATTAAACAAATGATCATTAACTTTAAAATATAGTGTTTCTTGCACAGTTGTTGTCATTGTTCAACCAATATACAACTAAAACAGCTTGTGTCGTTATAGATCTGGTACATGTAAAAAAAAATATTTTTGAATTTTATTTGTAACGCAAACGTATCAGTTCAGAAAGGATATTGATCTTTCCTTTGAAACTTTGCGTAAATTTGGTGAAATGCGTATTCTCTCTCTCTCTCTCTCTCTCTCTCTCTCTCTCTCTGCATTGAGTCTAATAGTTCAGTCATTGGCAGCCATCATATGAAACATTTACAACGAACAATTACACCATTTCCACGTTTTCCCACAAAAGGACCATCAGCAAAACGCATTTTGAGGAGTGAAATTCCGTCTTAGGCTGTGATATGCAGAAGATGAAGTGCAGAATCAGCTTGTTTATACTGAAAATTTATATTCAATGTTTTGTTTGTTTTTTTCTTCTGATTCACTTATTGTAAATACCATATCATATGGGTTGGTCCTAATGCAGATTATCCCCAGAAAAGTACATGTAGGTAGAATTATAGCAAAAACTAATTAATAGTATTGTATTTTGAGGATGGAACATTGCAGTTGATAGAGGCTATCAATCTTATGCTTCAATGGAGTGAGGACATAATTTGATATTTGATAGCTTCTTGTAAGTGGTGGCTATATTTTTCACAGATGGTAGAATTACACAGGTGTCTTTACGAACGAAATGTATTTCGCGGATATCTAATGGGGAAAAAATTCACAGAGGCAAATAAAAACTGGTTGGATTGAATAGTTTATCTTTTTCGTGTGATTAACTACATGACCTAGTGAGTAAGTAAGGCAGCATATCTGATAATGTATGAATTCGAGAAGAATAAGAAAAAGAAGAAAATAATGACTACAGCATGTGGTGACAATATGCAATTATCGTTACATTATTTTCACCAGAAATGTGTTCTTTCTGACAGCTTCCGATAAAGTGCAATGCAACTTTATTTTTAATTCCGACGCACATCTGTACGCATATTAACTCTTGTGTTGAATGTTTTGAGTTTCAAATCTCGTCTGCGAATATTAAAAAGATATTTATTATTAGCACTTTTCTAATATTAAATGTTGGCCTCTTTTCTCATACCGATTCTTCAGAGCATCCCACCTCTTCCTTTTCAGATTGACCTGATTTCGTGCATGAAAAGACGAACGGTCGTGTGCTTCCACTACGACAAAAGTTTATTAAAGACAACAGAAACATAAACTAAATGGGGTGGTGTGGGAGTGGGTGGATTCCGATAAGCGTCCAATGTACTGTAACACAAAAATGCTACAATATACAGTTGAACTTAGGGGAAAACGCTTTTTTGCGAAATAGTTGTTTTGCACGGTCCTGTGAATGCAATGAGACCGGTGTTGTCAGAGATAATTTTTTAAAAGCAAATCGGACAAGTTGTTAATATCAGCCTGCTAAATCATCCTATAGATACGATAAAAGCAAATATGACATGCTCACCTTCCGCTCTTATAACTGTACAAATATTCAGTCTGCCAGAGTAAAATAAAAAAAATTTCCAAATACTATAGTTCACTAGAAAGCCACGGAAGTCACGTTCGTTTGAAAAGTGTACAGATACCTAGGAAAGTTTACATATGCCTTAGAAATTTAATCCTGGACCTGTTTTTCCAACGTTTGAAAGAGGTCCGATTGATGGTTTATTCAAAAGATAAAGCTACTAGACAATATGTTTAAACAAGGGCAGAAGTAATGATAACAGTACACGATGGAGATACGTGATGGGTGTGACATCTGCTGAAAAACTACCGGTCGCCTATCGCATAACCTTGCCCGATAAAACAACCGAGTAATTTTCCTGTCAGGTTACGGATGCATCCCACCCTTTGATGTATCTGTTTAGCTTCCTTCGGAATGTAAAGATGGTCCGAAGCCAACCAAAGATATTTCAGACGCATGTATATTTATTTCACTGCCTATCGTGTTCCATATGTTTTGTAAGACAGTACGAACAAATTTCTATTTCGTAAGGTATTCTGGCTCTAGTAAGGAATCATTTTTCCACTTCAGCACGTGACATAAAGATACAAATTCAAAGAAGGACTATTTGAATTACGAACTCTTTAATTGTAGATTGATACACGACAACTGCAACAAAAAGATTCCTTTTTAAATCAAGCAAATTATATAATCATTTTTAATTTTTTTTTATTTACGTTTTAAAATTGGGACCAGCTGCACTTGTAATCACCAACGCATCTTTTTTTGACAGATGCATGTTATCTTTTCTCTTTCTTTCCCGAGTCTAAAAATTGCACTCCCCTCTGTGTAAGCGTTTGTTTCATAATGAAGAGTAATGAAAAATGGTTAAATTAGATTTATAGACACAAACATATTGAAACACGCATACCTCTTTAATATAATGTGATTTATCATAGTAAAGAAAAAGTGAACTATTAACACGATTTAAGAAATTTCATGGATACATCGATCGTAACGGTGACTTATTATCACGAATTAAGCATAACACATCGATCGGTACAGTGTTTTACGTTGCAAAATTGGGACCAGCTGCACGTGTAATCGCCTCGGATGCGGGAGGTCGTGGGTTCGAACCCCGGGCCGACTTATACCAAAGACTAATAAAAATGGTACTAACAGCTGCCTCGTTTGGAGTTAAGCATTAATAGGTTAGTGTTAGGACTGGTCGGCCTGGTGTCAGGATAATGCAACTGGATGGGACATCATGCTACATGTCTGTGGCATGATGCCCCAGTGCTAGACATCACTATAAACTGCCACACTGCAGACATCGCAGCAATATGACTCAAAATTTATTTAAAGCTACGTTAAAAATCCAAATCACACACACACACACACACACACATACACACACACACACACACACACACACACATGGTACAGTGAATTATTATCATGCGTACATCGATCGGTCGAACTATTATCACGACTTTAGCATTCTCGTGGATACATCAGTCGGTACAGAAAACCCATTCAACACTTGACACAGAGCCCACACATTCAAAAACAGTGTCAATGTTTGTATTACAATCTTGAGGACCGCCTTTCAAACAAGACCATTAGGCCGACATTGGGTTCATAACAAAATTCTTCACTTTACAATTAGTTGTTACCTTTAGATAAGTCTGACCTAGCTCTAACACTCGATTAATTCCGGAAAAATCTCTAAAACAATACTTACCTAGTCTTTTCAGACGCTGAATCTGTATTAGCATTACCGTCATAAATGAGAGTAAAAGAAAAAAAAAAAAAACCTAATTAGTACCCCTTTTTATCTCTGTTTTATCTCTATTCTCATCTGTGAAATTTAAAACGTTAACATCACTGCATATAACTAACTGTGCATGACATATATGTACACAGCTACCCGCCTGCCCTCAACAACGAGCCGAGTCGTCACTTTTTCTAGATTTGACTAAAAGCGGCACAAATAAATAATTAGAGTTTATTCTTGAGCAAAAGATAGGCCTATTTAATTTCATGTATCTAACGGCATCGTGCCAAGGCCAGTAATAAAACCCAAGCAACAAAACATTCCGTTATAGACAGCACACATATATATAAGTAGCTACTGAATTATGCTTTAATTAAATAAAATATATTATAATATTATATGTATTCGACTAATCAATCGAACGTAGCAATTTTTGTTCTGTTTCGCAACTTCTAAGCAAAAAGTACATGCGCAGTAGTGGTTGAGAGTTCCAAATGCGTTGTTTGTTACGTCGTTTTTTTATTTCGTAACAAGACAGACTGAATGGTATGGGGGGTTGCTATAAAAGTTACACCTAGACTGTTTTAATTCCCAGCTATACAATGATGGACAATGTCCAACTATTGCATTGATTGCTTTGCTTACGTTAATACAACTTAAAACCCATCCTTTTAAACCTTTAAAAACCACCCGACTCTTGTGAGTACTAGGAATTTAATGAAACACAGGCGACTCCAAAAACCAACCTATATCCTTACTTTCGAGCATTACTGAAGACCGATGGGAAATAATGCCCTGATAATAATCCTGATGCATGCTTCACATTTCAAATTCATCCGCCACCGTGACAGCAATATGGAACAAGGACAATCAAAACGACTTTAGACTGATTTTATCTAGCTCATCATTTTACAATTGTATCTTCAATTTTTATTGATGTACTTCGTCATGTTTTCCTAATACATGTATCAACATTTCGTTGTGCTTCTTTAGCTCCATGACATTCCATCCTCTTTAGCAAACTTAATTTCGTTCTCTGCAGAATGAGAATCACCTGTACTCGCGAGCTTCCATAGCAGTAAAGTAGCGTGTATTACTGCACAGTGTTCAGGTTTTATTCATACAACGAATGACGTTCAGTGAAACATTTAAATAATTTGTTATTTCAGTATGTTTGTATTTAAGTATATAATAAAAAAGGTTATTGACTGAGGGTTAAAAAGTATTGGGCCCTCTTTCATAGCGTGATTGTTATTATATTCTAGCAAATAACGCTTGTGACGCCGGTCATTATTAGAAAAAGTTGAAGCAAAGTTAAACGAACTACTTACATGCCACTGCTCTTTCATTCTACATGGTTCTTGGTAACTGAAAATAGGACTGATATTAGGGATAGTAAGTTTAATTGGGTGTTGTATTTAGAAGATGAAATCAAAGACCGAGTCATGTATTAACATCACTGCTGAGGGTCAACCTCTAACGCTTGTCATCAATCAAAATCTCCTTGTCACAATCAAGACTGCATAATGCAATCTCCGAGAAAAGGAATACGAACAACATTTAAGGTAAACAAAGTTAAAATCTTTCAAATACAAAGCAATTTATTTTTGTAAAACACATTCTTTTAAAAAGACCAGGATCTACTCAGCCGGAACATCCTGCGCAAAAAGGCAGCATTCATTAGTGGCTTCTTACGTGACACAGGAGGGTGCATGAAGCCTATTTCGAGCCCGCTGGGGGTGGATGGATTGGGTGGTAGACACAATGATTACTTAAATTTTAATATATTGGTAAAGGTGACCGGTGATTGCCAAGAGCTGATGCGTATCTGACTACTGAGACTGCCCCTGCCCCTTTTGCTGTTGTTTGCATTTTGTGTGTACTGATCAACAGGTCATATAAAGTCATCTCAAATACTAGCATTTCATCATATCTTTAAAGAAACATATTTTCCCATAAAAGCTGCATTCCCTACTTCGATTTCTATTGATTTAAACAATTAGTTTCTTTTACAAGAAAAATTCGAGAATTTGTCCTTATATTGAAAACAAAGGATAAAAGAAACTTCAATATTAATACACGAATCTAATCATAATAGCTTTATAATACCTGTATGTACAGGACAAAATGTTTTCATACTCATTCTCATTCCTTTCCCAACCCTCTCACTGACTCCTCGGAGCAACGGTCCCAGCAAACTCATTTGCATATCTATTCCTTTTCATTTTAAAGAAGAAAAAAAACGGCGTGTTTTGTTTGAAAATGTAACCAGTAATTGAAACAAGTCACATAAGAATAGTGTAAAAACATAAGAACAATTGAATAAGAAACATCGAAGCTATAAAGAGCCGAATTTGCTCTTTAACGGGAAATTCTGTTTGCCCTATTAAATTGGGTAAGCTCTTGTCCTACCGACCAATTATATACAACTTTTAGCAAGTCCACGATTGGTTTGGTTAGCGTTCCATTAGACTCATGGTAGTAGTGTAGTGGGGTACTTTAGCGTCAATGGGAAAATACATTACAGACCCCCCTGGGGTACTATAGCGTCACGATTTTTGGCGTCAGAAAATCACCCTGGGGTACTTTAGCGTAAATGAGAATTTTGTATAGGGAACCACAGCCTGGGGTACTTTAGCTTCAACGGGAATTTAGTATAGGGACAAGAGGAATGGTACAGGTAAGGTGACGTCACGGTACTGGACATTTGCAACAATGTAGCAATGTAGTACCGTGACGTCATGCCACCAGTGTCATTTCTATACAAAGTGTGTAGAGACTGAGATAGACAGATTTATATATCTATTGTATTGTTGTTGTATTTGTGGGGTTTAACGCCATTTTTCAGCACACGATAGGCTATACATGGCGGCCAGAATTAATGGTGGAGGAAGAACCCGGAGAAACTCCGGAAAGAACCACCGACCCACGTGAAGCTACAGGCAAGCTTTCTCACATACCCAAATTGGTCGAATCCGAGACTCGAACCCACGCAGACAGAGGTGAGATGGCAGTAATCTGTAACGGAGAGCGCTTTAGACCACTTGGCCACTCGTCCCCCCAACCCCCGAGATTTTTATATAAAGCATTACCTAGACCTGAAATTATGTTGACGGTATTCATAATTATAATGATGCTATAAATAGTTATAATCAAGGAAAAGACTAACGCCAAAATGGATGTGACTAGAAGTAACGCTAAAATTACGAAATTGTCCCAGAATTTAACGGAGACTAAACATGTCCCTGAACATTAGGTTACATTGGTTTAGACAAAAATTAGTACTAAAATTATGACATTGTCCCGGACTACAGTGAAGACTGAGAAAATCTGGAACATTAATATTCAAATGACTGTGACTAAAAGTAACGCTAAAATTACGAAATTGTCCCAGAATTTAACGGAGACTGAACATATCCCAGAAGATTAAATTATATTTGTTTAGTCTAAAAGTAGTACTAAGATTACCAAAATGTCCCAAACTCTAGTAGAGGCTGAGAAAAAACTCCGGAAGATTGTATTCAGATTGCCGTGACTTAAAATATTTTGGTTGTCAGAAATGGCAAAGACAAAGTGTAGCACTAAATTCTGAAATTGCACCGGACTTTAGCGGAGACTGAAAATAATCCATAGATAAATTTAAAAAATGTTACCAAGACTTAAAATAGTGCTGAAATTATTTAAACTCATACCGACCTTCGCGGAAACTGAAAAATTGTAAATAAAAAATTAAAATAAGCGATACTATAGCGTCAATGGGAATTAGCATTAGGGACCCTACTTTTTCTACTATAGCGTCAAGATTTATAACGTCAATGGGAAAATGCATAAAACACACACCTATATACTATCCACACCAACGAACGCGAGCGGATGAAACATACACCTATTTACTCTCCACACCAACGAATGAGAAGAAGAGTTAGAGGGTTACCAAAATCTTTTACACAACGTAAACTTAGTTCGAGAGGACACTTCTGAACGGTGTGTGATGTGCAAGTTAGTGACTAAACAATTTAGATTTGCCACTGGAGTACGACCATCTCTTTGCAGAAAGTACATTTATTGCCTCCGACAAAAAGAGGTATAAAAATGGACTACCACTCTCAGAAGAACCACTCCCTTCAGGACAGGACAGGACAGTTATCGACATCCCCGAAAGACCATTCCGGGAAGACACTTGTGTGACTGTGCCAGGGAGTGTAGAGACTCTCAGAACATTACACACTGTCCCTACAATTCCACCTCTTGATCACCACAAATGTTGTACAGAGACTTGTTTATATTCCACTATGATCGTTTTGATGTGTCTTATATTCATGTACTTAACCATTTGGCTTTTATGTATTTTTGTCTTTCGTGTTGTTCACAATCAAAGATGACAATAAACGTGTGCTGAAAAAAGTATTAAAACTCTTATCTTTTCTGTCCTCGTGTCAAAAGTGACATTTCTTACACTACTATGGCTACCTCTACTGTCTCTACTCCCTTTTCCTCCATTGTCAAAGTCATTGACGAACACGTGGATAGGACTAGTTGGGAGGCCTTGTATCTTCGCCATCCCTTTAACATGCTCATTGCCGGACCTAGCGGTTCAGGCAAAAACGAATTTGTCAAACGTTTTATCGAACATAAACATCATTTGATCGATCGTCCACCTCAACGAATCGTGTGGTGTTATAAAGAGTGGCAATCGGCGTACAGCCTTCTGCGAGAAAGTCAAGGCGATTCCATCGTCTTTGTGGAAGGCATTCCTGGCGAAGACGACGGAATCGTGTCTCACCCTAGTCAAATCCATCTGGTTATTTTTGACGACATGTTAGGAGAAGACGAAGAAGAAATTAAACTCTGGTTTACGCGCAAAGGGCATCATCGTAATGCCAGTGTCATTTACATCACCCAAAATTTGTTTCAACAAAGTAAAGCTCATCGTACAATCTGTCTCAATGCTCATTACGTGGTGTTGTTTAAAAGCCCTAGAGATAATCGCAAGTGCAAGTCTTAGCCAAACAGTTAGGAACACCTTGGTTGACTCATGCGTACGACGATGCCACTCAAACCCCACACGCTTATTTACTCTTGGATTTAAAACCCACCACTCCCGATTATTTGCGATTTCGTACCCATCTGTTTCACCACTGGTGCCATGACGGAGGGCCTGTCGTGTACACGTCCCCTTCGTCGACTTAACAACAATCACAATCACCAAAACAAGTCTATAAAAACCTCGGTTACTTTGGCTCTGTCTCACACAGCGTCAACATGACGTCCCTTCAGTCTCATCTTCCCACCAAATTGATTCGTGCCTTGTACGGTATCAGTCGCGAAAAAAATCCACAAATACGTGCTCGTGTCTTCGAAGCTAGTCTCAACGAAGTCTTACGATGGTTTACGGTGACAGCAAGTCAATTACTGCAAGGCATCATTCAGATTCCACATCAAACCAAACGTTGTTTTTTTTGAGAGAAACAAAGTAGCCTTGACGCATTTATCCGATCCTCGCATTGACACTCAAACCAAAAAGCAAATCATTTTGAGACCTGGAGGAAGCGGTTCTCTAGGAGGTGTCATCATTCGTTCCCTCTTAAAATGAGATCCCAATGCTACCAAAGTTCTTCCCAAGAAAAAAGCCACGCCCAAACGTACCCAGAAGAAAAAGAAAAAGAGCAACGGTGTCAAGACCAGGTCACAGCCTCAGAAACAGAAAAAGAAAAGTCCACAGAAAACAGCTTCTACCCGCAAGAGAGTGTCTCCACAAACTTCTCCTCCAGCGGTGACACCCTCTTCCTCTTTAGCGGCAGTGGCCGCTGCTCACAAAGTACCTGCCCCCAAAATCAAAGTCCAAGAGAGAACGGGTGTGTTACAGAGTTTACTGGATTTGTTCAAGCAAGAACTGTCCCAATTTAGACCGTTGCGAACTCCTCCACGACGTGTGTTGCCTGTCATCAAGTTGATACACGTAAAGACAATCAGTGGCGACGCATTCCAGTATAAAAAGACCTGAGGTAAACAATATAGATCAGTGTTTTTGTGCTGCTCAACACCCAAAAATGTCCCCTCCAAGAAGTACACATCGTTACCATCGTGTTCCTTCTTCGGGCCAAAAAGGAAAAAGAAAACGAAAAAGACAGTCACGTCATCCTAAAAAGCGTTTAGCCAAACATCGACGTCACCCTCTGAAAAGACACACTCGTACATAGAATAAAAGGAGAAGCCACCAAAGGGGAGGATTTTACATTAATATGGATAAGTTAGTAGATAATCACGCCGCAAAATTAGAGAACGCGTTCTCTAACTTCCTAAAGAAACCAAAGAGATAAAAGGATGCATGTCGAGTCATGGACTTCAGTGTATGTTGTGCACCAAAAGATATCTCCTCGTTGTCGTTCTTCTGTCCAGAAAGGAAAAAGAAAAAGACAGTTTCGTCATCCGAAAAAACGTTTAGTCAAACATAGACGTCACCCCCAGAAAAGACACACTCGTCCAAAGGAAAAGAGGAGTCACCAAAGAGGAGGATTCTTTGGTGATTTTGGAAAACACATCGTCACCTTTATGATGAAGCGATAGTCCCCCAAAAAGGATAAAAGACCGTGTGACAAGTCATCGACCTTAGAGTATTTTTGTTGCTGTGTGCCAAGGAACCAACGAACCAATCGAGAAAGATGTCACCCCAAAAAAGACATTCCTCTTCTACCCCCCAAAGGAAAGAAAAGGAAAGGACTGCCACTTCGTTTAGCCAAACATTGGGACATGTTGTACGTCCTGTCCAAAGCTCCTCCACCCATACGAAAAAAACTCATTCAAACTGTCTCCAAAGATGTCATCGATACCGTGTGCGAATGTTGTCTGAATGTCTTGAAAGGGACAAAACCTTTGTCTAAACACCAGAAAGAATGCTTAGCCAAACATCGACACGTTCTTCGCCAAATGGTCCAAAAGAAAATCCCCATTGGTCAAAATAAAAAGATGTTGGTGCAACGCGGAGGAATTTTGCCTTTTTTACCCATGTTACTGAAAGGAGTAATGGGTACAATAGGAGGACCCTTACTGAAAGGACTAATGGGAACAATAGGAGGACCTTTGCTGAAAGGACTATTGGGAAAGATCCTGGGAGGATGAATATTAAAAGATCCAAGAAGATAAAACTTGACCTCTGGAGTCAAAAGATCTCAGACGTGAAATCCAATGGAAGGACGAAAACTAGCTTTAGTGCCTTACAAACGATGGATGGAATACTATCTTCGGCAAGAACAACGAACCCCGCATTTACCTCCCAATCCTCATTTGACCGAGATGTCCCAGTTACAACACGAATTGCAATCCTTGATGGATCGCAGCGATTTGTCAGAAACGGAAAAATCGCAACGGTACGGTCAATTGTTGCAACGACTGCAACTCTTTCACCAGAAAGCTTTAGACGAAACAGCTCTACCCATTCTGAAACATTTTAAGGCTCTGATGAAAAGTTCACCACCACTGCCACCACCACCACAACCACTACCACTCCCAGTGGTCAAGACAGATGTAGACCCCCAAACACCGTCAGCAGCTCCCATCCCTAGTAAGATTGCAGCGTCCTTGTTGACTCCTTCCTCTACACCGCAACGAGAAGAACTTAAA
>JAECUM010018766.1:0-30656 GCA_016617855.1 Megalonaias nervosa
TGCTGTTTTTCCAACTACTAAAGCAATAATACCATTTCTAATTCTATCACAAAGTTGAAGCATATTTTCCTCTTCTATGACTGTGTTTAACTCATTTTTAGCAGTAACACCGTCGTTCATCATTTCAGTTAAATAAGTAATAAATTTGTTAAATTATTTATCATCCCATTTATTTATGTTATCAAGATCTTTTATTTTATTTTTCTCTAAAACATCATCATATTCATGATCTTTTATATCATTATTTGCTTGTTTTGTATACCATCGTCTTTAATCCTCAACGTCCATAAACCTTACCGTCAAATCTCCGACTCTTTTTTGCTCCTCTTCAATATCCTCTAATTTTTCTGATAAATTTGTTAAAATATTTTTAATCTCCCGTGTGGTTAAACCTGCTAGTCTTTGTTGAAGCGCTAGTGGATCATTTATTAGCTGATCTAGTGCAGCTTGTCTTGCAGCAGGATCAGCTATATTTGCTACAAGTGACTCAGCTAATCTTCTTTTCTCTTCTTCAGATCTTTCAATAATTCTTCCAGCAGTTGCTTCTTGTTGTTCTTTAACTAGTCCGAGAAAACCTTCTTCTTGTCTTTTTTTTAATTTTTCTTCTGATAATGGTTTAGTTTCAGGTTGTTTTCCAAGTAAAGCTTCAGTAACTGGTTTGAAAACGGCTACTGCTGTTTCTGCTGCAACCACTTGGCCACGTCGTGCCTGCTGTACTTGCTGCTTAAATTTTGCCTGAGATTGTGCAAGATTTTTTTAGATTTTCTATGTTTTCTGTACTTTGCTTGTCTTTCCATTAATTATATACTATTTTGTATAAAAATTATTATAGATATTTTTCAATACAACATCGAAACATTTTACTCGTATCATTTGTTAATTTTTCAAACAAAAAAAAGTCATATTTATTTGCCGTTGCTTGATGATATAATTCAATAAATTTATCTTTCGTTACATCGCCACATTGCTCGTTCGCGATATTTCTAACATCAACATTGTGAAGTCCTGGAAATAATATAAAACAACCAGCATTTCGCCTAATAAATCTGTCAACATTATAAAAACCTTGGGCGAGATAAATAGAATTACATTTTTTATTTCGCGACAGTGAAAAATATGATCTTATCTTATTCATTTCTTCATTGTTTAGCGGAATATCATCAAAAACAACTGTCTTGTGTTCGAACGAATCAAGTTGATTAACTGGGGCAAGTTCTTCTGGTTGTTTGATAATAAAAAAATCTTCACCAGCCTCAAGATCATCACGAATTTTGTCATTATAATTGTTAAGTAGCTCGTACTTATCTTGCTGCGGGTTAATTGTGTAAATATAAACGCGATCGTAGTTAAAATTATCTCCGAGAAGTAAATTCATAAGCAAGTTTGTTTTTCCCGATCCAGTTCTTCCAACAATAAGATAATGACAATGTGGAAGTTCATTGTTATGTTTATGTTTCACCAACCGCTCTGTATCAAAATTTAATATCGACGATTTTGCCATTATTGTTATACAATTTTATGTATATAAAAAAATGGTCAGACGATAAATAAATAATGAGCTATTATGCAAAATTTGGAATATTAGTAGAAGATTCAAAAACTGAAAGTACAACAATAACAGATGGTAAGGTTGATTTATCAGGTTACCTGAAAACATCCGGCGACACAATGACGGGAAACTTGTTTATGTCAAATCAACGAGTACTCGATTTAGAAACAGATTATCCACCAATAAATGTCGTTAATACACAAGCTGTTAGTTATGCACAACTTAAATTAGTCGACAATAATAAACTATCATTGACAGGTGGAACTTTAAGCGGTAACTTAGATATGTCAGGGAAAAAAATTATAAATTTAGAGACCAGGTATCCACCAGCAAACTTAAATCAAACTCAAGCGGTAAGTTATTTACAGTTGAAGTATGTTGATGATAACAAACTTGATAAAATTGTTGGAACAGTTACAGGTAATATCAACATGTCAGGAAAAAAAATGATAAATTTAGAGATTGTATATCCGCCAGAAAACTTAAATCAAACACAAGCTGTAAGTTATGCACAACTAAAATCTGTTGACGATAATAAACTTAACAAAACCGGTGATATAATGACAGGTGACCTGTCCATGTTAAATTAAAAAATAACCGGATTACCTGTAACCGCACCATCTGATAACACTGATGCTATTAGTTATGCTCAATTTAAAGAAGAACTTAACCCATATTTTAAGAAATCCGGTGGACCGATGTCAGGAAATATAAACATGAAAGCCAACAAGATAATGACGACTTACGCTCCAGTTAACCCTAACGATCTGACAAATAAAGCGTATGTTGACAGTCTGTTTAGTAGTGTAAAACGAACCAAAAATAATGTTGGGTATATTCCAATATTGTTTAAGGCAACTGACAATCGAGTTGGGCTTGAAGTAAGCGCATTAGCCTATTATCCTGAAAATTATCCTCATTACGCTTTCTCTGATAAACACGAGTGGACGACCAACGGAGAAATTGAAAATTTTTGGATCAAAATCAAATGTCCTACTGCAGTTGCTATTTGGGAATTTCATTTGCGAGGCCGATTAAATCCTAGCGTTGGTCAAATTTATAATTAGCGATTGGAAGGATCAAATGATGATATTAATTGGACAACATTGTATAGCACAACAGACACTTACATTTCAACAACACAATATTTTACGATTCCGACTGAAAACACTGTTAACAAGTACTTGTATTTTCGAGTTTATGTTATTGCTGCTGAACGTCCGTTTCCAGGACTGACAGCATTTCAAATATACACACTCGATGATCAAATTTAATCTAATGCTATAAAATAATGTCAGAACCACCAATTATAACTGATGCGAAAGAATTTTATGATAATATTTTTAACCCTAAAATAGATGTTGGAGCTCTTAATGACATAGCAAAAGAGTTATAAGGTTTGAAAAACTTGGCATCGAATCATTTAACAAACTTATAGCGTCAGATTATGTTTATAATTTTATTCCCTTTATGCATATGCGAGGACCACAACTGAAAAAAGCAATAGAAAACTTTGACATTATAAGCAGATACTGTCATCCTGACGATTGTCTAGAAGAACAAAAACAAGTTGAAATTATATTTAAAAAAATATTACTAGAGCTTGATTGATATAACATAGATTTTATAATAAAATCAGACTTAATAAAAGCACGAGTTTATAGTGGAAGAACATTGGAAGATAGACGAATAAACGAAAATCATACTGGTCTTGACAAACTAGCGGAAACTAAGAAAATAAAAATAAAAAGAAACAAAAATGTATATGATAGGTTTTCAAAATGATATATTTTTAAACATCTTGGTATGTACTACAATGACAAAGAAACCTTGATCAAAATCGTTACTATGACGTCAGAGGCAGAGTTAATTATTAAAGTGTACGCAAACGCAATTTTGCCAATGATACGTAAAAAAGACCCAGAATTTGATCCGATTATTGTTAACAAGTCTCTAAAGATAATCAAAACTTTAGACGATGAAATTAGTAATTTTAGTGATGATGAGCGAGAAAAGTTTTTTGAAGAAGTCAATCAAATAAAGTTGGAAGTAAAGTCTGATTCTTATTACGACATAAGTGAAGAAGACGATATTCCATTCCCATCATTACAGTACTCTAGACAATTGTCACTACGAAATTATTACAACAAAATTAAAACAATATTCACAAAACCATATGAAAAATTAATGTTAAAAGTAGCTTCTGCTGTTGGTCTTCTTACAATTGAACTAGATAAGCTTAAAAAATTGATGCTAGCAAATTTCGTAGTCGCATATACAATTATCAGGCAACATCTTGTTCTCAAAAATTTCACGTTAGATCAGTTGAGCTTAGTATTAGGGTATATTGATGAAACAGAAATCGATTACAGTAATTTGGTGAATAAAACAGATTTGTACGAGAGTGAAGTAGGAAATAGTTTTGATTCATACGCTTGGTTAAAGAAACAATATGTATTAACAGATGAACGATATAAGGATACTTCGTCAGATGTTTATGACAAATACAGAATTTTTATAGCTGATCCTAATAATAATAAATTTCGTGAGTTTCTTGATTCAATTGCTGGTGCCAGAACTTTTGTTTCTGTGTAAAAAAAATTATATAATGAAAAAAAGTATAGTTGATTTTAATCATATTTCAGAAAAAAATTCCAAAACAAGATGTGGACGCTCTAATGTAATATTATAGATATTATCATAAAACACTTTGGTGCGTGAAAAAATGTTACAAATACTATACCAAAATACTTCGAGTAATATCATATTTACCACTGCTAATGACTAGCTCTGGTATAATTTCAAGTGGAGCATCATTAAATCCGTTTTTGTTAATAATATCCGGCGTTGGTGTTTCTCTTGCAACAGCGTGTAAAAAAATTGAACCTCGTCTTGCAACTAAAAAAAATACTTGTAAAACAGCAAGTATCACTTATAAAAAATTACTTCATCAGATACGATCTTATTTGCGTGGTATAAAATATGATACGGACGATTTAATACGCGAGTTCCGTATTATTGACAGTATGATAACAGATATTCTACCAATGAGAGTCAGCAGATATGATAAAGATTATCATAAAATATGAGTTAGAACAGTAGATGTTTAATTTTGTATAGCTTTAGAAATATCATTATCAAATAAAATATCAACTATATTGTCAATAAATGTCATCACATCATCTGCCTAGCCTCTTATTCGTTCGTCATTTTCAATCGCGAATAACCATACTGATCCATATTTTGGTGATATATGGTAACGAACTTTTTTAATACAATCGCTTATTAATTTAGGTTTTATACCAGTATAGCATGAGGCTGATTTGACTGAATTAAATCTCTTACAAAATTTGTTTGTCAGATCAAATCCAACATGTCTCTTTGATTGACAGAATGACATTATATATAATATTTCATTGTTTAATATGAAATTTTGTCTAAACTTTAAATATATCAACATTATTTTTGGCTAATAAGTATAGGGGCTGTAATAGTAGTGGAGTAAGGTGAGTTGTTCCTAATCCCAGAGACCTCCTACCCTGGACAAAACATATTTTGTCAGAAATATGAAAGTCATCATTTTAAGCTAAAAAAGGATGCTGACAAAAATTTTAACGTATAAAGTTTTGGGGGGTAGGGGGTCTCTGGGATTAGGAACCTTACCTTACTTTACTACTAGTGTCAAACCAAACTAAAAAAAAATCATCGACGAGTACAGCGCGCAAGTAAAAAAATATCGCAGACGTGGAGATGTCATCGATATAGTTGTGTATTCGGCATCTGCGATCATCGCTGGAACTGGTGTAAATTTATCCGCTGTAACAATGACGTCACCGGCAGTTTTAACAATTTATGTTTCATCCTCGACAACAATTGCTGGTGTTCTTAGCATCGTCGCAAAAAATATCGACGTGTGCAAATGCGAAATTAAACGAGTACACGTTAGAACTGCACGCGGTGACGTGCGCGTACTCAAATCTATCATCGTTGATTTCGTCGTGCCTCAACGACGGTATTATTGGCGACAACGAGTCCACAGAAATAATTAAGATTTACAACAAGGCATTAGAACCAGAAAAAAATAAATCCTGATTGTTCACAAGGAAAGATGGAATTATAACTAGTAGATAGAAATTGATAATTTAATAATGTCGTCGTCGCAAGAACTACTGCAGCAGATAGCTAACAATACAGCTCCGCAAAAAAACAACGATGATATCAACCAGTTCAACTAATCCTGAAATCAGTGTTGTTTTTCCAGCTGCAATTCCAGCCAGCGAAATAGCGCTTGCACAATTACGAGTTTATTATAGTTGGCCCAACATCAGATCGGATTACAACCAAACAACTCATTGGTATTTGCAAATAAAAATAAACCAGATGGAACTCCCGATTGGCAAGTTGTTAGTTTTCCCACGGGCAGTTATCAAATCGAACAGATCAACAAAGAATTCCAACGTAGAACTAAATCTATCACTGGCAAAGAATCCAAGATAGCTATCACGGTTCACGAACCAGCGCTGTCATCCGCGATTGAAATTTATTCACCGGATTACACAGTCGATATTTATCAGTCATCAATCAGAACTGTACTTGGATGGCCTGAGGTTGCGCCGGTTTATCAAGGGCCACCAGAACTGAATAAGGATAAAATCCTCACGACAGAAAAAAAATTCATAAAGATTCCAGAATATCGAAAAACTTACCAATGGAAGGGTGTAATGACACCGGGACGAGTTGAATTTTTTTTATGACGGTAACAAATTATATTATGCTGAGGGGTCTGAATTTATAATGAAACGTGATCTATACAACTATGATGCTAAACGTGGAGGATTAATAACACTTAATGGAAAAGGTTTTGAGGAACTCGCCAGCATTCCAAAATTTGAACATAAAAAACACTTGATGAATTAATAAATTTATTTTCCAACATTACCACGCACTACAACGATGATGTTAAACAATATATCATCGAAACTGTACAACACCTGAGCATGATTGCATCAGACATCAACTACATCAACAATACTACATTCTTTTTTTTCCAGAACTAAATCAGTAATTCCTGGTGTACTTAATTCTATGGGGGTAGTTCCACCTCAAAAAGTTTCAGATGATAAAGATCTGATAAAATCAGTCAATGATGTTATTCATAAACATTTTCCAAAAGTCATTGACACATGGAGAAAAGCAATCCCGCAAGCTAACTTTTTTAAGGCACGATAACGATCCATACGGCGGAGGCAGACATATTTCTCCGGGAATTGTAAATATAACATCAACGATCGCAGTCAGTCTAGTATGTGACGCCATCGATGGAAGTTATGAAGTAGATTTACAAAAATCCAATCAAGCTCAGCAAGGATACATTTTATACACATTTGCCCCGCAAGTTCCACCAGGGTATTTAATTGTATCAGGACCAATCAACGTTGTTTATCTGCGTGTGCATAATCGTTTGTTATCGCGGATAAATTTTAAGCTTACTGATCAGCAAGGACACCTTTTGGATTTACGTGGAGAATCACTGGACGTAAATCTGTATGTACGCTTATAGATCTTGCGATCGTGAAAGAAAAAAATAATCTGATTCTGAGTAAAATATTTATGATCGGATGCTGTTAGTTTATTCTGTTATTATCAGAATAAAAATTTATTCTGATTCTGAGTAAATAGTTTTTTAGAAATAAAGACACCATTGGTTTAGTTGTCACTACATTCACTTTCACTGTTGGATGAGCAACATTCGTCGCTATCTTCCGCAGCTTTACTCGCTGTTATAATCTCATTCAGTTGTTTTATACGAGCATTTACTCTTTTTTTTTTGTTTCGTATTCGTGAGATAATTCTGATTTAACTTCGATTGAGCGTGAAAGAGGAACAAATAATTTTACTTGAGCATCTGTAATCGCCACGAACGATTGTAACATTGCCTGCTGGATCAACTTTATAAATCTGTAATCGGATGGTAGTGTATACCTGTTCTCGGATTTTTGAAATTGCAATGATTCAAAATCACACATATTTTTTTCAGGATCAAGTTGTTCCAAAATTTTTATACCGTGTTTTTGTAATTGTTTAATGGCGACAATAACAGCATTAATATTTTCTTGATTCATTATATAATAAATATTTATTTAAAATAAAATCAGAATGAAGGTTTTACTTACCTGTTCGTGTAAAATCCACTGCATAATGACTACAAAGAAAATTTGGTTGCCTTTTATAGCGTCATAGCACCTACACGGAATTTCCATTACGTATTTACTAGAATGTTTTGGGAATTTCCATTACGTATTTTCTAGAATGTTTTGGGAATTTCCAAGTGGAAATTCCGCGTAGGTGTTATGACGCTATAAAAAGCAGTCAGATGTTCTTTGTAGTCATTATGCAGTGGACTTTTACACGAACAGGTAAGTAAAACCTTTATTTTTTGAATTTAGTTATTTTAAATACATCTTCGGCAGTTACAAACTGTCTGTGTCGTTTGCAAACAAATCTACCTGTAATTCACGCAAGAAATGTACGTGAAGCTTATTTATCAAGAGAATTAAATCCTCTGACTCAACCGTTGTAACAAGTGGGACAACTGCGCAGTTATTTTATCAACGATGACGGAGTTATCTCGCTTAATTATTAAGAACTTGACGCGTACTGAAATGTGATTCGCTATTCGAATTTCTTTGAAAATGCCGATTTTCTTATATTATCTGCGACGTACTGTATCGAACGCGAGGTAATATCAAAATATTTAGCAGCTGCATTTATTGATGGAAATATTATTTCTTCGCCTGTCTCTACATGTGTAGATTAATAGTTCTCTTTGCAAGTCTACATTTCTACCTTTGCGTAATTGTTTGTAGGTTAGATAAAGAGTTATTTTTTCGATCTCGAACAATATGATTGATCACAAAGTCGTTTTCGATCAATCCATGAAAATATTCGAATACGAATCTATGTTGTGGCGTATCGAGCATGTGCTAACATCAAAATATCTCGCAGCAAAATTCAAAATATAATTTCTTCTCCGGTTTCTATGTTTGTAGATTTAACAATTCTCGCTTCGACCATTTTGCGTTTACCTGTTTATCCGAGTATATGTGACTGACTTACTGTAATAACTCGCAAATTTGACAAGGAATTATCTGATTTATCGCCGTTAATATGATGGATCACAAAACCGTCGCCGACAGGTCCATGAAAACACTCATAGACAAATCTCTGTGCGAGATAAAAAAAAAAATTTCCAATACTGACGCGCAGGTAACCATCAATGCCAGCAACACCAGTTTGGATTTTCCGCTGCAGTGTCTGATTGTATCATCGCGGGATGCTTCATAGTTGAACAATGAGTGTTTCACAAAATCATTTTGATCCATTTATATAGTATGTTATTGTCTAAATTGAAGAGCTTGATGTAGCCATCGGCAGTCTTTATCGGAGAGTCGTTAGAATTGTATTTTTTTTTTATCATAATATCGTTTCAATTCTCTGTATCGCTTACCACCACAACATACACACAACTGAGTTTGTCCTCGTACTCCAGCACCGCAGTGTAAACACGGTTTTGGTCCTAGACCTCCTTGGCGGAAACTCTACATGAGGTAACCACAGAATTCCTTTACGCATTCGCAGTTACACGGAGTTGACGATCCAATTGTGAGCCAACTGCCTTTATTATTTGCTTGAGTCATTATATATATGGCCAGCGTTTAATTAAACACATATTTTGTCTTAATTATAAAATGGAGGAATTTACGAGATTTTCCATGATTAAACCTTCCACGACTAGATTTGATCTTAAACTACAGAAGTCTAAATTTAGTTTTTCGATGCAAGATCTGGCGATTATGAACAAGTATATAACTGATCGCATCAACGCAGCCCATAAAGAATTTCGCGACGATGGTGCAACTCATACATGGTCAACATTCAGAATCATGAACGTTATCGACGGAAGAATGAATGACTCGCGCGCAAGGAAAATTATTAATTATCTCGACGATCAGCGATATATTATTCAGATTAAAAAATTTATTGTGCACACCGACGATAACGTTTGGATTATCCTTGACAAACATGATCCTGTTCGTGTACTTGCATAAGGTAACATTGTCACGCTGGATAAAAATTCCAGACCAGGGACGCTGACCTGCATTGATAGGCCATATTACGAACGAGCGTATCCTGTTACCGCGGTTGTTTATGCGTTTTTATCCACTGCGTGAACGACCCGGCGTTGATAATCTTGCACCAATGAAACTGTCAAGGATAAATTGTGTAGCTGAGGGAGTTACAGAACATTTCGCAGCAGCGAATGGTGGAAACGGTTTAACGGATCTGCGGTGTGAAAAAATAAACGCGTGGGCAGAGCGAGTTAAAGATATAGGAGCTTCTATCAGCGACGTCGCTGAACTAGAAAAACAATTAAAATTTCCGATTACGGTGAAAACGCTCACCGGAGAAATTTTGTACGCGCCGAAATACGAATCAAGAGGAATTCCGATAACAATCATTGATCATAACGCCCATGCATGGACAAATGCCGTGATGATATTTCCACGAACGCGAACGGTTAAATTTTACGACAGCGTGATGTTTAATGTTATTAACAATATTAGTAAGAGTAACCCTGTATCTGCCTGGTTGTTTCGAAGCTCCGATGATGGCGATTACGATCAGTTTGTCCGACCCAACGGTGAAATTTATCGTACAGGGTTACTCCACGAAGAAATGAAAAATCTTCCTCGGAAATACACGCCTGACGATGTCAGGATCGAACAATTGCTCGATAACTGTTTAACCGTTCCATCGTTTGCCCCCCACGCTGCTCAGGAGAAAAATTCATGGAAACCTACAAGAGGGGAATTTCTCGAGGTTATCCAGGCAAGCTGTGTCGAATACGGACAAGGCGGATTATGGAATTCCCGATATGATTACAAAGACGTTATATTCGTTGACATGGTAGCATGTTATCCTGGAAGTTTTCTTGGGCGTGGAGAGTGTTCTCGATACTTTGTGCGATTTGGTCATCCAACACACGAGATGGCAATAAACGGTCGGCTGCCAGATTTTGATCTGACTGGATTTGCGTGCGTGGATTCATTTGAATTTGCACGAGATCTTCATTAGATTGTTTATGTGTAGTTTGGAAGACATTTCTGTGAGCGACATTGGGTACCCATTGTGTTATTACGATATATGTTTGATAGTGGAATTTTAATATCGTTGACTCTAAGTACCGCTATAATATCGTACCGGCCACAAAAAACAAGTTTGGTTGCCAGAACCAGATGAGTTTGATGCCGAGCGCGATGTCAGAGAAAAATTTTCTGATGTCGACGACGATGAAATAAATAAAATTATTAAAATTGCAAAAGATCTCGGCAGAAGAATAATTGGTAAATTTATTCAAGGTGCTGCGGTTGATCATAAACGAACTTATACCAGGTTAATCATCGACGACGCAGAACTCGATTTTATAATTACTGATACAACGGAGAGAAATGTGTTTATAGGCCGAAGTGATGTTTATTTATCGAATGGATCTAAATTAGGTACAATTGTGAGTTACACTGATGGAGAGTCGCCCAGTTTACTCATTTAAGATCTTCGATGCTTGCATACGCTTCTATAAACTTGCTATCGATGATAAATAAATTTCCGTTGACCGCGGTTAGAGTTTTCACGGATTCATTTTATATAAGTAAAAAATATTTATATCAGCTACATGGATAACTTGGCACTGATGAGTGGGGCACATGGGGAATAAAACGCGAAAATATACTTGATTATTCTGAATCCGCCGACGTTGAAGTTATCGAAAAATATTACATAAATAATAATCAAATACCAGCATCGACAGCACCATCTGTATATGATCCTATAACCAGACATAAAACCGTATATTTAAATGGGCCTGGAGGTTCTGGTAAAACAACACGTGCGATTGAATTATTCAAAAACACAGACATGATTTTTTCACACCACACACAGACTCGCCAGAGAAATGACCGAACGGCGAGTGAAATCTCAAACGTACCATAGTTTCTTTAGATGGTGTGGAGACGAATGGACTCCATCGCGAATGGGTGAGAAATACATTCCCAAGATTATTATCTGGGACGAAATATGTACAGTTTCGCTGGATACATCAAAACTGTTTCTGTCGTGGCTGTTATTGAAGAATACAGCTGTGATAATGTGTGGAGATCATGGTCAGCCACCACCGTTTGTCGGACAGTCTCCACACGAATGGTTTAAGAACACCGTGGAGTATTACGAAGAAATAAATGATGATCATTGAGCTATTGATGAGTCGCCGAAGGAATTTAAAAATTAATCAGGTTACAGCCAGATAGAATACAATACGAAATACTACGTGGGGTAATTCCAGAGACGTCGATGAATGATTTTTGGAATTTGTGGAGACTAAATGATTTGATAGTTGGAAGTAGAAAGATAGTCAGAGATAACTTACAAGAGAGATTATTTGAGTTACACAAAGAAAAGTTTCCAGATCGTCCTGTACCATTATGTTATCGACCAGCAGATACACGGATGAAGAATATTGAAGTTGAAATTCCGGGTGGTGTTGGTAAACAAAATCTTGTGTTAAATGATATCGTCGCAGTTCCTGTCGGTACTGTCACTGGCGCGTTAGCGATGAGTAAAAATCCACGAATGTTAGGATACGCTATAACGATTCACTCATCACAAGGATTAACTATCTCGGATACAAATATTTGGATCGTTGATGATCGAATCGAATGGTCAAATTTAGTTTATCTAGCGGTGTCTCGAGTCAAAAGAATAACTCAACTGGGCCGGGTTTTTAACGATTGCGTAATCGTTGATGACATAACTGATGATGTAAATAACTATTTTGTCGTCATCAAGAAAAAATTATCTGGGTATCGAGAATCCGACAAAAAAAAATAACCGCGATTTTGATCTCGACGTTGAATCTATCATGACACTGAAACAAAGACGGAATAATCGCTGTACAATTTGTAACTGTAATATGTTGTGGCAATATTCAAACAATAATCCAGGACAGTTTACCGTTGATAGAATTAATAGTAATCTTGGTTACACACGCGAAAATGTGATGCGGACCTGTCTTGAATGTAATCGACGTCGGGGCGCTGGACGCCCTGGTGCCAGTTTACAGAAGTGAACGCGGTGGTAATTATGTATCTGTAAGAATTACTTGTAATTCTTCACGTACAAATCCACGTTGAGGAGCAGTTGAGTCTAGTTTGTAGATTGCAGGTGTACATGTGGATCTAACCACGCTGAAAATTTTATGTGTTGTAACACTCCAGATATGATCAGTTGTTCTTTTTCTACTCGTTTCAAGTTCACCGGGTTCATATAAATATCTTACAGTCACATTACCTACCACTGGTTGAGAGAAAGAGTCATGTCGCTGTACAAGTATATGTATCTTTGTAATCGCGACGATGCGTTTCATGGCAGTTGGACGAGTAATTTCATTATTTAACGCAGCTATCACATTTGGTAATCCTACAACCCATTCACGAGATCTAGTATCTGCCTGAATTACTTCCTTCGCACACTGGTATCCAAATAATCTTTCGGCAAGTGTTCGATTAAATCGTTCAACAATTGCCTGATCACAATGAATTGCGGTATTTCCTCATCTGATTTTGACATTATGTTGTTTCATCAACGATGATGCTGCACCAAGAAATTCTTTGCCAGGATCAACCTGTAATAGTTGTGGCCATCGTAGACAACCACGTTGATAAATTCGTTCAAATGCAGATGCAACTTCAGTTGCTGTTTTAGCTGATAACGGTTCTGCTTCCTTATACCTACTTGCAACGTCAACGACAGTTAACGCGTATTTGTATGTGCGTGATCGACGTCTGCCAATTTTAATAGCATCGTGTGGTAAAAACAAAATATCTGCGTGATGAATTTCATTGAGAACGCTGACATCAAAATGTGCGTACTGAATTTTTGTAGGTGGTGGTAGATAAATTTGCCATATTGGCTGTCGTGCTAACCACGCTGCAGCAACAACACGTGACACTTTTGCTTCTTCAGCAAGTTTGCTAATCGCTGCTTAACCTCTCCAATATCCTCTTGGACTATAATAAACAGATTACATTATTTTAATAATCAGTTGATTAATTACCAGCTCCCAGGACTAGTTTACCCTTCAATGCAGATTTTACTAGGAAGCTAGCAAATTTTTCTCTGAGAGATTTATCAGGTATAGAGTTTATCGCATGAATTAACTTCACATCTGCGAGGTGCCGTTGTTGTAAATCTTTACTCGTGTACGCGACATCATGAATATGACACGCTTGATCAATTGTGTTTATAGGATACTCTCCAGGTTTTGGTTGATTTTGGTTATCAAGTGGGATATCAAGTCGAGTTCCATGAAAACAGTAATTATATCCAGGCAGATGTTTCTCACCATGGTAATATCACCGCCGGTTTTTCTTTTCGACGAAATAAATCTAAATTTTTTTGTGCCACATCTCTCACATTTACCTGTAAGAGCACGCTTGTTATTTTTAGTTGTCACTGTAGTTAATCCACTAGTTGGCGTGGGTGCTCTACATCGAACACAGTATAAATCCATGATATAAATTATTATGGATATAATTGACTTCTCAGCGACACGAATACGTGAGCCAGTTAAACATCATCCAGCCGTACCAAATTCTGGTGTCCCGGGGATATGGACGTGATCAAATATAAAAACTTTTTTGCACAAGCTCAAGGTACTCCGTTTGGATTTATCGCAATAAATTTACATGATCCTAGGTCAAGGTATCGTGTTGGTCTCGATAAAATTTATTCAATATAATCATCGAGATCCAGCGAAGGAGGATATAAAAGTCCATATACTTGATAAATATCATCCATGTACTCTTTATTGTCACATAGTCGTAATTCACAATTGCTCTTTTTAAAGTGGTTATCATCTTTAAAGTTTTTATCCACGCCAAGAATCATATTGTTGTAATATTTTTTAAAGTTTTGATCATACAATATAATGTCTCGTCGCGTGTAAGTTTCTTTGATCGGTATATTAGGCGGCAATTCAATTAATTCAGGCTGTACTTTAATACCTAACTTTAATTTGTGGTTTTTTATGCTCGATAATTCTCATTAAACGTTGAAATCCAATACCGTACTTGGCTTGTATCTGCAACGTTGACATTTTTTTTTTATAATCATCTCTGACAGGTTCATGGTCGTGTTCGGTCAATATAAATCCCTTTGGCATCTTAGTTTAAAGTATATAATGTGTATAAAATAATAATATTTTTAGTTTAAAGTATATGACGACCCACACTAAAATTGTTTAAAGTATACAAAATATATAAAGTACACATATACAATAAACTAGACCTTATTTAGTTTAAAGTATATGACACACTAAAATTGTTTTTGTTTCTATTTTTAGTTTAAAGACTTTATCTACATTAATTAATTTAATTTTTTGACCCGGAGGTGGTTCTGACGATCACGTTTTTTTAAGCATCGTCGTGGGAACCAAATTGGTTTTCGGAGCAAGGCTTTATTTTGATTCGCACCGTTTGTCTGTCCATTTACTTCGCCGGGTTTTTTCCAGAAGCGTTGTATGGACCAAAATACGCTTATTGTTTTGGGTTTCGGAGCAGGCTTTATTTTGGTCTGCGGCCTTGGTCTGTCCAGACTCTTTGCTGCTAAACTAGAGGTAATTAAGAAATATATTCCGGTCCGTGAATCTGTCAAACAAAAATTACAAGCGCGTCAGGAATCCCAAGTGGAATTTGTAGAAGGTACAGATTAGTCATTTAAGAACAAGAAATACGAGGATCTGAAGAAAAACAACGAATACTAGAACAAAGAAAAACAACAACAACAAAAGAATTAGAAATAATAAGACAATCAATACAACTTGATGAAATACCACTAAATGAGATTCAAAAACAAAAACAAAGATTAAAACAACACCTAAAAAAATACGCTCCCGGTGCAGCTGGAAGTGGTTTCGGTACTCGCCGACGTAAAATCGTTACTTTCCCAGACAACGTTCTCGCCGACATGGACAAACTAGAAATTTTAATCGGGAAAAACTGCGCCAGTAATAATTCCCCGGAAATCATCAACGAGGCAGCCTCGAATTGCCAGCGATTATTTACAGGCGGTATTATGGATATTAATGATTACCGGGCTCTCATCGATGAAATTGTCGAAGATTAAATTTTGTAATTAGATACAATAACTAAAATAAGATGATCAAACATAATGCTCGGCGTGGACCGATCAAGATCAGGGTGATAAATTTGAGATTACCTACATATAAAGCGTACTACGGAGATGGACTCGGTGATGTTCTTCAGGGTTTATTCAGAAGGTTAGCCCCAAAAGCAATACCGATTGTAAAGCAACTGGGAATGAAAGCCATTGACGTTGTTCTTGAAAAAGGTATTAGTGCTGTTGGTGATGTTGCCGGTAAAGCGTTTTCGGCAATCCGGGATAGACTAGCACGATTAATACGACGAAAGCCGCAATCAGTAAAATTACCCAGCACTGAAGTTATGCCTACAAATGTTAGTAAAATAATAAATCAAGCTGTATATAAAAACCTAACAGAGTTGGTTGGTCTACCACTATCAGAAAAAGAAAAAAAAAAAAATAAGATGAATTGATACGTGATTATCAATATTATTCTTATAACGCACGACAGCCAAATCAGCATGGAAGAATCGAATTACAAGTTCAGGATACAAAGAGATATTTCTTACCGGCTGAAGCATTTATTGGAGTAGAAGGTGAAATTTTAAAAACAGATGATACTGATTATGGAGCTGATGTTAGAGCTGGCTTTGTTAATAATGGTATTATTGCGTTGTTCAACAGTGCTACGTATATAATCGACGGAAGAAATATTGGATCAATTCAGAAGGACGTTGACGTTGCCATGACGATACTTGGCCTTGCAAGATACAGCGATGATTATTCAAGATCAGCTGCTCCGTCAATGATGTTTGTGAAGGACACTTCTGACCACCCTGACAACAGGCAGTATAATATAAGACGACCAAGAGACTTTGCCGACGCCAATGACGCTAATGTGTCGCCGGTGGTTCACGGTTCTAATCTAGAATTCAATTTAGGATTCACAACACGTCGATCAGTGTTGAAAGATGGAAATAGAAAATTTTCATGTGCAATTCCACTGTCACATATCTGTGGATTTTGCAGATATGTCAGAAAGGTTATTATTGGAGCCAAGCATACAGCTGTACTTCTAAGAAAGGCTACCGATGATGATGCAGTCTGGCGCCCCGTCTGTGATGCAGGTTAAGTAATACTAACAAAACCTTCATTGTGGATGCCAGCAATGACTCCATCACTCCCTGAAGAACATCGGTTTCTCTTTTTTATGGACTCGGGTGGTAAATCAACATTATCATGGTTGACAATGACCAAAGTGTTCAAAGTACAATTAATGATTTATATATTTGTTGCTTTCCAAAATACTGAACGAGTGAAGTAACAAACACGCAGTATAATGAGATTTGACAAACTTGGTGTTACCGAAATTTCACTGAGAATAAATGGACATCAAGAACCATCTGAAGATATATTATTAAATTTTGAAAATAATCATGCTACACGTGCGTATCACCGATTGATGACATTCATGGGACGTGATCAAATTATTGATTCTGGTCAGCAAATACGGAAAGGGTTTAAGGCTTCCCGGGACACCTCGTTGATTCTTCCTATGTCCAATTTTGATTTACTTGATGCTGCTAAAAAAAACTAAACATCAAAAACTTCAGAGGTGTTTTTTATGCGTGATCAATTACCGCACAAACCAAGCAATGTTGAAACTGGTATCATTAATCTCGATAAACACTCTGGTCCAAGTACTCATTGGGTTGCATATGCGATTGATCCACGTGGAATTGTTTATTTCGATTCGTATGGACTGGCACCACCAAAAGAAATTTTAAAATATGTGAGCGGCGATAAAATCGCTCCAATCTGGTATTCAACATTGCCAACACAAAAATTAACAGATCCGCCAATATATGGCCGTGAAGTACTCGCTGTGCTTGACCTTGTATCATCATCAACACCACTCATAAAGTCGTGCACGAGTATACATCGTCGTCCAACGTTTTAAACAGGCATTAGTAAATATAATGGTAGATATTTACGGAAGATCAGCTAAGACTAAAACCCAACAAACAGGTGATTTATCTAAGCATGCAACTCTTGATCATCTCAGGAATCAAATTGATGATCTATTAAATCTTGCAAGCATAGATAGTAATGAAGTCGTTGTATTTCAGGATAAACAAGAACGATTAAAATCAAGTAATATCCAGTTAACAGACATTCTTGTACGAATTACAAACGCGTTCAAAGACAACATTGTTATATTTGATGAAAACGGTAGAATACAAGACTGGAAATTCAATCAACAATTATGCTAAGAAAACCGGCGATGCATTCACTGGTTCCATTGCCATGAATCGAAACAAAATTACCGGCCTTGGAAATCCGCGGACACTGACATTGCAACAAAAAAATACGTCGATGATCAAGAATCCAAGTTCATATCAGTTAACGGTGGTATGATGCGTGCATTTCTCGATATGAATAATAATGGAATTAATAATCTCAGAACATGAGAATCAGATCTTGACTCTGCAACGAAGAAATACGTGGACGATAGCAACATCCCGATGACGACATCGTTGACGATAATCAATGATGGAATGATTGCATTTAGAACTGAATTTTCTAATCACGTACACATGTTTTTGAATTTTTCGTAGAAACGTTAACAGAGCCATTAATGAAGTTTTTGGACGTCCAGCGGTTGTTGACGTAAAATTCTCCGAAATTAACACAAAACTCAACAATATTGTCAGTGGAATTCCTGATATAGTTAAAAAACAACTAATCTGATTAAAATTCCTCACAAACAGATCACCAACGTGGTATACACAGTATCATCAGGATTATCAACATGGTTACAGAAAAATAACACTATCAAACATACCGGGGAAGTCACTGGTGTGTATAGGCTGTCCGTGTTCAGCTCTGCAAAATTTAGGATATTTACCACGTATCCATGGCGTCATTCAACCGATGATTTTTCTGGAACTGTGCCTATTGTGTTAAATAAAGATGCCGAAGAAATATTTATACTGGAACCATCTGATAAAAAATTATCCGCAGGGTCTTACTCTTGGTGTGTGGAATTTATCGCTGAAACACCTCAATTAATTGCTTAATAAAAATATAATGAACCAAAATGCAATCGACGCTGACCAATACAGATATAATCAATATGTGGGTGGCAAACAAAACGGAAAAATGTCGTTGACGAGTACACAGCAAAAGTTAAAAAATATCGCAGATGTGTAGTTGTCGTTGACGTAGTTGTGTATTGGGCGTCAGCTGTTATCGCTGGAACCGGTGTATTGCTATCAACAATAACAATGATGTCGCCGGCAGTTGTGACAATCTGTGTTTCACCTGCAACAACAACTGCTGGTATTTTCAATATCATCGCAAAGAAGATAGCTACGTGCACAAATACAAAATTATACGAGTACACAATAAAACTGCAAGCGGCGATGGTAGCATATTCCAAATTACCATCGTTGATTTTATCGTATCTTAGTGACGATAAAATATCCGATAATGAGTTCACAACGATAATAAAATCTTACAATGAAGTATTTGACAAAAAAATGGAAAACCCCATGGAGTACCTGGATACAGAATTAATGATGCGAGAACAAATGGAAAGAGGAGCAGGAATTAGAACAACACTAGGATTATATAATGTCAAACGAATTACTACAACAGATCGTCACTAATACCACACCGTTGAAAGCCACAATGATATCAGCAAGCTCAACCAATCCTGAGTTCGGCGTTAGCTTTCCAACTGCAATTCCAGCCAATGAAATAGCGCTAGCACAATTACGAGTTTATTATAATTGGCCAAACATTAGATCAAAGCCGTTTAGTGGGCTGCAACCAAATAATTCACTTGTATTTGCAAAAAAAAATAAAATCGACGGAACTCCCCATTGGCAAGCTGTGAGTATACCCACGGGTAGTTATCAAATAGAATAGATCACCGATGAATTCCAGCGCAGAATTAAATCGATCACAGGAAAATAATCCAAGATAGCAATTATTGTTCATGAGCCAACTTTGTCGGCCGTGACTGAAATAAATTCAACAGACAACGCCGTCGATATAGATCAATCATCAATCAGATCTGTGTTAGTGTGTATCACTGACAAAAATAAAGCCGAGTACAAGCGAGTAATCGATGATTTGAGAAATGTATTTATTTCTATGACGCAACATTACAACGATGATACAAAACAACATATCATTTAAACAATACAACACTTAAATGAACTTGCGGCGGATTATAAAATTCACAAAAAAAATCCATGAAATGATTACCAAGGGCGACAGAAGCTCATGGGGTAGTCGATTCCCGCGTATGATTAGTCTGTTTACTGATGAAAATCCCAGAAAGATATTCCTCGACCATTATGAAATAACCAAGCAACAATTACCAACATTTGTAATGCCTGCATTTAATCTTGCCGAGCTAATAAGTCAGTGAACGATATCATGGATGAATATTTTCCCAAAGTACTTGCCGCATGGAGAAAAGTAGGTATTCTCAAACACAACAATGATCCATACGGGGGTGGCCGTCATCTATCACCGGGCATTGTAAATATATAACGTCGACGATCGCGGTCAACCTTGTTTGTGATGCAGTTGATGGTAGATATCAAGTATGTCTTGAAATATCTAATCAGGTCCAGCAAGGATAATTTTATATATGTTCACGCCACAAGTCCCAACAGGATAATTGATTGCATCAGGACCAATTAATCCTGTTTCTCTGAGATGTTATAATCCGCAATTATCAAGGATATAGTTCAAATGTACTGACCAAACCGGACACTTGTTGGATTTGAGAGAAGAGTTATTGCTTATAAATCTGTATGTGAGATCGTAAGATCTACGATCATAGAACACCAGGAAAACAAAAAAATCTGTAAAATAAATTATTTGAATCTGATTCTGAATATACATTATTATCAGAATAAAAAATAAATATTATTATCATAATCAGATTCTGAATAAATATTATTAACAAAATAAAAAAAGTAATATTATCATTATTATTATCTGATTCCGAATAAATATAATTATCAGAATAAAAAATAAATATTATTATCATAATCTGATTCTGAATAAATATTATTAACATAATAAAAAATAAATATTATTATTATTATTATTATTATCTGATTCTGAATAAATATAATTATCAGAATAAAAAATAAATATTATTATCAGAATAAATCAAAATCTGAATAGATCTGATTCAGAATAAATATTATAATCTGATTTTGACTAAATATAATCTGAATAAAAATGAATAAATATTTTTCTACTGTAGTCAGAAATCAATTTATCCCTTTTGACAGAGTCAAGGTTTTATATTTTCACTTTGTTTAGCTGGTACCACAGTCACAGTGACAGTATTTTCACAATCATCACAGTCACTGGTGACATCGCTTTCTTCACAATAATCAGACATAATCTTTCTCAACCGTCTTATACGAGCATTCACAATCTTTTTTGTTTCGTGTTCGTGAGATAATCCTGGTCTAATGTTGCCAATTGCGTGTGCGAGGGGAACAAATAGTTTAACCTGGATATCTGTAACTATGGCCAAGGATTGTAACATTGCTTGCTGAATCAACTTTATGAATCTATAATCAGCTGGTAATGTACATTTATTTTCAAATTTTCTTTGTTGTAATGATTCAAAATCACAAATAATTTTCTAAAGATTAAGTTCATCAAATATTTTTATACCGGCATATTGTAATTTTTAAATCACATAAATAATAGCATTAATATTTTCATAATTCATTATAAAATAAATATTTATTTAAAATGAAAAAATCTTAACTAGTAAGGACCGCACAACATATAATCTTAACTAACTTAATTGTATAGACTTAACTAACTTAATTCTATGGACAGCACAACCCTCATATGAACTCCTAGATTGCCAAACAACATTCTAGCAAGTTCAAAGGGTACATATATGGACAGCACAACATATAATCTTTATTATGCTAGTATATAAATGGACAGTACAACATATATTTTAATTATGGTAGTATATCTAAGGACAGAATACACATACAAACAGGGCCTTCTATACGTTCAACAGAAATCTGCACACCCTCCCCCATAAGCAACCCCGGGGTGTGCAAAAGTGCACCACCATGTGTTGACATGGTGGGAGAGTGTACTTTTCTCTGTTGAAGTTCGAGCAAAATGGGGTGGACCCCAACAATTGTACGGGCTGTATTCTATATAAGCTGACTAGTACTTGGAAACCTAAAAGTAGTTCACACCATGGGCGTGGCTTATTCGCTGTTTGTATTTTTCTTTTCCCTTAATTATTATCCCTAAAAAAATCTGAACGAGCAAGGAACCTGACAAAATCATAAAAACCAAGATAATGTTTCTTAAAAAAACCAGCAAAAATATTATTCATCAGTAAATAAAAATAAACATAATTTACTATAAAATACAATGGAGACAACTGCTTAATTACTCAACCAGAGAGAGCATTGCTTGACAGAGTTATCTCCCTTCATGTATGTAATACTGAAATGTTATTCGCAGATCATATTTATTTGAAAATGCCTATTTGGTTATATTATTTGCCACAAAATATATTGAAGCACGGTTGATATCAAAATATTTGCCAGCTGCATATGTCTATGGAAATATTATTTCTTCGCCAGTCTCTAAATTTACAGATTTAAAAACTCTTGCACATCGCAGACCGCCAGTATTTCCAAATTGTAAATTCTGACTTTGTGTAATAGCTCGTAAATTATTCAAAGAGTTATTAAGTTTTCTACCGTTGATGTGATCAATCACAAGGCCGTTTTCAATTATTCCATGCAAACATTCGTACACGAATGTATGACAGTGATATCTTTCTTTACAATCACTATGTCTGAGATAACCAGCATTATCAACAGCACCGCCTGTTTTTCTTTTATTAATCGACAGCCCCTAATTACACCATCACGAAATGTCTCATAATTTTTATTGATGGGATGCTTCACAAATTCATTGTTCCATTTATATAATATAATTATTCGTCTTAATCATTATTTTGAAAATCTGGCTAGATAGTCTTCGGCGTTTCTTATGGGAGATTCGACTCCATCGGTATTATTTTTTTTATCATAATATTATTTTAGCTTTGTACTTTTTACCGCACATTCCACACACAACTGAGTTTCTCCTCTGACCCCAACACCACACCGTAAACTCGGTTTTGGTCCTAGACTCCCTCTTCGAACGCTTTGCATGTGGTATCCACAGAAGTCGTTTATGCAATTTTTGTTACAGGAAACTGAATAACCTATCATTAACCATTTGCATTTATTGTTTGCTTGAATCATTATATAAAACAACGCGTGCGATTCATTTATTCAGCAGTTGTTCAGATGTGGTTCTTCTGACACCCACACATAGACTCGCCAGAGAAATGAACAAACGAGGAGTAAAATCTCAAACTTATCATAGTTTCTTTAGATGGTACGAAGACGCATCGACTCCTGAACGAATGGGTGAGAAATATATCCCTAAGATTACTACGTGGGATGAAGTTTGTACGGTATTGTTGGAAGTATTAAAAATGTTTCTTGATTGGTTCTTGACGAAAAATGCTGGTTTAATAATATGTGGTGATCATGGTCAACCGCCACCTTTTGTTGGATAGTCTCCGCATGAATGGTTAAAAACGTTCGTGGATAATTATGAGGAGACAAATAATGTTCATAAGGCTATTGATGAACCGCTGAAAGAATTTTAAAAGCTAATCAGACTGCAGCCAGATAAAATTCAATGTGAAAAAATGGGTGAAGTAATTCCCGAAACTACGATGAGTGATTTTTGGAATTTATGGAGACCTGCTGATTTGATAGTTGCAAGTAGAAAGATAGTTCGTGATACATTTCAAAAACAGTTATTCCTGTCACACAAGGAAAGAGTTTTTAAACTACATTTACCATTGTGTTATCGCCCAGCAGATGCGCTACGACAGAATATTGAAGCTGAGATTGCAGGATCCTTGCCAGAGTCAAGGGAGAAATAAATTCTTGTACTAAATGACATTGTTTTAGTTCCTGTCAGTGCTGTTGAGAGCGCGTTAACGATGGATAAAACTCCTTGAACGTTAGGATAAGCAATAACGATTCACTCGTCACAAGGATTAACTATCTCGGATACTAATATTTGGATTACTGATGATCGGATCGAATGGTCAAATTTAATTTATCTAGCAGTGTCTCGAGTCAGAAGAATATCTCAGCTGCGGAGGGTTATCATAGACAATAGCAATGGCGATGATGTAGTTAACAACGAAGATGTCAAGAAAAAATTATCTGGTTATAAGGAATGTGACAAAACAAGAATAAACGCGACTTTGATCTCGATGCTGAATTTATTACGACTCTGAAACAATGATTGAATGATCATTGTGCGGGCTGTAACACAGAAATGTTGTGACAGCATTCGAATAGTAATAATCCAAGAAAGTTTACCGTGGATAGAATTAATAGTAGTCTTGGTCACACACGCAAAAATGTGATGCTGAAGTGTCTTGCATGTAATCGACGTCGAGGAGCCAGTTTACAAAAGTGAATACCACGGTAATTGTGTCTTCAGGAATTACTTGTAATTGTTCGCGTACAAATCCACGCCGAGGAGCAGTTGAATCGAGTCTATAGATTGCAGGTCTACCAGTGGATATTGCAATGCTGGAAATTTTATGTGTGGTCACACTCCAGATAGGATCAGTTGCTCATTTTTTTACTCCCTTAAAGTTCACCAGGTTGATATAAATATCTTACAGTCACATTACCTAGTACTGGTTGTTTTGAGGAAGAGTCACGTCGTTGTATTGGTATATATATCTTTGTGATTGCATTGGTAGGCTTCATAGAAGTTGCACGAGTAATTTCATTATTTAACGCAGCTGTCACGCTTGGTAGTCTTGCAACCCATTCACAAGATCTCTTGTCTTTCTGAATTATTTCCTTCGCAAACTGATATCAAAATAACCGCTCAGCAAGTGTTCGATTAAATCGTTCAACGATTGCCTGATCGCAATCAATTGTGGTGTGTACTAGTCTGATTTTGACATTATGTTTTACATCAGAGATGATGCTGCACCAAGGAATTCCTTGCCAAAATCAATCGGTGATAGTTGTGGCCATCGCAAGTGTCCACGTTGATAAATTCGTCCTAAAGCAGATGCACCTTCAGTTGCTGTTTTAGTTGATAGTGGTTCTGCTTCCTTATATCTACTTGCAACGTCGACCACAGTTAATGCGCATTTGTATATGCGTGATTGACGTCTACCAATTTTAATGGTATGGTGTGGTGAAAACAAAATATCTGCTTGATGAACTTTATCGGGAGTTCTGACATCCAAATGTGCTTACTGAATTTTTTTAGGTGGTGGTAGATAAATTTGCCATATTGGCTGTCGTGCTAATCAATGTCCAGCAACAGAACGTGAGACATCTGCTGCATCAGCAAGTTTACTAATCGCCGCTCAACCCCTCCAATATCGTCTTGGGCTATAATAAAACGATTTCATTATCATAATAATAATCGGTTGATTAATTATCGGCCTCTAGCACTAGTTTGCCTTTCATCACAGATTTTACTAGGAAGCTAGCAAGTGTTTCTCTGAGAGATTTATTTTTAATGGAATTTAACGAGTGAATCAATTTCACATATGCAATATGTCGTTGTTGTAAATCCTCATTTTTATACGCAACATCATGAACGTGACTAGCTTGATCAATCGCATTTATTGGATACTCTCCAGGTTTTGGTTGGTCTCGTTCGTCAAGTCGAATATCTAGTCTAGTTCCAGGACCACAGTAGTTGTATCGAGGTAGATTTTTCTCGCCAAGGTATTTAGCCCATGGATCCCCTGGTAATTTTCCCAGTGAAGCAGCGATATCACCACCTGTCTTCGTAGACTTGTCCATGACGAAATCGCTAGAGATAATATTTTTTTTGTACCACATTTCACACACTTGCCCGTAAATGCACGCTTTATATCACGTGACCATCGGACCTCTGATGTCATTGACATGTAGGTTGCGAGATTTGTGTAGTTATGTGACTTGGAATGCAAATGGCGAGTTCCGGGTCAAATTTCATCAACGCTACAGTTTCGGCAAGTCTGTCAGCGGATTAAAGACATAACGAATGCCATACTCGCAATAGCTGAGAAAATAAATCATATTCCTATTGATTTCATGCAGGTATAACTCGATGAAAGGTCGTTAAAGTTTGCTAGGCCGGTTAGTAAGCTGCTACCCTATGCCGACACCAAACACCAAATGGTGTCGGTGAATTCCAACTTTTCGAAAGGGAATGAACTCTAACCCTACACCCCAACACAAATGTCCAAATATTAAAAATGGGGTGGCAAGGGTCAGAGGAAACTCGGACTAAATCAAGCACGAAGTTCTCCACCTCGCAAAATCGAAACTACCACTTCGCGCAATCGAAACAAGAATCAGGTCAACAGGGCTGTATCGTGAATTTATTTCTCCTTCTCGAAGATCACATAGGAGATCTTGAGACAGCCAATCTATTTTTCTTTTAGGCATCCTATATGCAAATTTTACCTAATTCAGGCAATCTTAATGGATAGTCTGACTAACTAAAGCAACTTAGGTGCATGTTGCTCACCTACATAAATTTGCAACCTAATATAGGAAGATCAACAAAAACTTGACCACATTGTCAATATAAAGCTAGATACAATTTTAACTTGAACAAGCACATAAACACAATAATCTAAAATAATCAGAAAAGTTCATGTAATGCCACTTTGAAAGCTAAACCTAGTTTTCATCCTACTGCAGAAGAAAATAATATTACAACAACGTGAGATTAAAGGTGGAGTCGAAGAGAGTTTGGGAAAGGAAAATGAAAAGATAACAAGAGAAAACGTACAAACTCTTGGTTTATAAATTACAGATACATATAAAAAATTAGATGCAATAGACAAACAAATATGATGACTTAGTAGGTGTGTTAAAAAGGCTTTACATACTGTGATCTGTCGAGGACTTGCCAGATGTAAAATAGATGGAAATCAAATTGAAACATATATGGCGGCCGCTATGTATATTTGTATTGGTACAGGACACCAACAGGAGCACAATGAATGCTGTCACGTTTTGCACTTTGTTGCCTGGATGGTTTAAAGGGGAGACCATAGGAACAATGTTATGCATGTATATATATATATATATATATATATATATATAGGGAGTATATATATATATATATATATATATATATATATATATATATATATATATATATATATATATATATATATAAAATCTGTATTATGTGATTAATCTTTGTCCATAACTAAGGGTAGGAGTTGGGTCTATATGTCTAATGTTATGCAGGGTAAATGGTAAATGCATGTTTACTAGGTTTGAGTTAGAGATACATCCTTGATTCTGACCTTAGAATTTTCAGGAACAAAATTTCGTTTACAGTTTGATCGAAATTTCCATTAAGATGACAGAGTAGTGGGTATCTATATAAGAATGTTTATAAGTTAGAATGGTCTGAAAATGGACATTTGACGCTTATCCTGGTCCTAAATCCTAGGTTTTGATATTAAGGTTGATTATATTAAAATTACTTGTTCCTATCCTAACATCCATAATGGAATAGTCATATAGTTGTGTTCAGTTTTAATTTGAGATAATTTATTAATATAAATTATTTACTGGAATTATAAAATAGTAATTGATTATTTTGGTATTAAATCTATTTTGGGATTATTGTGAATTAATTCAACGACATTTAAGATCATCTCATTGTGATAGAGCAAGATAGTTGGCACATAAGCATATTCGAAGCTACTGGCACATCAGCACAGGCAAGATTGAAATTCATGCTTATAATAAATCCCCAGAGAGCATCTTCATGAAAGACACTGGTTTCCGCTCTTCCGCGTGCTACAAGCTTGTGTTTTTTTGCTTGATCGATCATGACTGAGCGTGGGCTTGTACAGGTTAGGCCATATTTTAGTTTGTCATGGCGATGTATTTGTCAGATTTATAGAGAACAGAACTCATCTTCTGATATTTCTTTGTAGCTTAGTGCCTGAGATATATGATTTTCGATCAGGTTGGTCTTTCTTTTCATCAAGACGCGGATTTCATCTTGCTTGAGAGCCTTTAGTACCGTGTCAACGCTATATATCGAATTTTATTTGAGGAAGCCGAGGATAGTCGGACTGGCAGAGAATCCCGACGCTTATGTGTTGACGTTGAGGTTATCACGTTGGGTGGTGTCTCCAGCTGCAAATATAGAGGCAAAGCTTGTTTTCAAGTTTTAGTACGAGACGTTACTGAGCGGCTGAAAACTACTGTCATATGCCCTTGATAACCTAGCAATAAGGTTTCTATTGGCGCCTTAGCAATCATGAATAGTTAACCCTAACGCTACCCTAGCAACCATGTAAAGCTAACCCTAACCTAGCAACCATGAATAGTTAGTTTTGAATAGGTACCCTAGATATCGTGAATAGGTAAACTAGCAACCATACTTAGGTCCCCAGGGAACCATGAATAGCTACTATCGCAAGTATAAATAAATAGCCCGGACACAATCAATAGCTAACCTAGCAATAAGTTTTGAATAGGAACCCTAGCAAACTTTGGTAGGTACCCTAGCAACCACGAATAGCTAATATCTCAACTATGAACAGGTACCATAATAACCACGAACAGGTACTCTTGGAAACATGAAGAGCTACTCTAGCAACAATGAATAGCTAACTTTGCAACCATGAATAGATACCCTAGTACAAATGAATAGCTACCCTGGCAAAATGTTTTGAAAACGTACCTCAGTTAAGTTGAATATGTACCCAGCAGCCATGAGTCGGTATCCTAGCAACAATGAATAGCTACCATTGCAACTATGAGCTTCTATCGTAGCAAACATGAATAGCTAACACTAATGCTACCATCGAAGCGATGAATAGTTACCCTAGGAACAAGTTTAGAATAGGTAGACTAGTTACCATGAATTCGTATCCTAGCAACCATAATTAGGTACCTTAGGAACCATGCATAGATACTGAAACAACCATGAATAGGTACCCCACCCAAACTCAACAGCTACTCTAGGAACAAGTCTTGAATAGGTACCCTAGAAACTTTGAATATGTAAATTAGCAATCATGAATAGGTACCAAAGCAACCATGAATAAGTACCCTAGCAACCATAAGTAGCTACCCTAGCAGCAAGCCTTGAATAGGCATGGTAGCAAACACAAATAGGTACCCTAGCAAACAAGAATAGCTGCCCTAGCAAACTTGAATACGTACCATTGCAACCAAGAATAGATACCTTAGAAAGCTTGAAATTTTACCCTAGCAACCAAGCAGAGGTATCTTGCAACCATGAATATCCACATAGCAACCACAAATGGCTACTCTTACAACAGGTCTTGAACAGGTAACCTAGCAACCATGAATAGGTACCCTAGCAAACAAGAATAACTGCCATAGCAACCTTGTGTAGGTATCATAGCAACCTTGAATGGGTAAAATAGCAATCATAACACTATACTATAGAAATACGTTTTGAATAGGTACACCAAAGACCGGCAATAGATACCTTAGTAAACATGAATAGGTACCTTACCAACCATGAATAGGTACCCTAGCATCCAAGAATTGCTAACCGTGCAATAATGTTTGAATATATACCCTAAAAATGATGAATAGACACCACTGCAACTATGAATGGGTACCCTGACAATCATGAATTGATACGCTAGCAACCATGAATAGTTACACCAGCAACCAAGAATTGCTACCTTAATTTTGAATAGGTACCCTAAACAACTTTGAATAGGTACCCTAGCAACCATGAATAAGTACACTACCAAACATGAATAGGTATCCTTGCTACCCGAGCAACAAGTTTTGAATAGGTACCTAGAAACTATGAATAGAATCCTAACAACTAAGAATAGCTGCCCTAGCATCCTTGAATAGGTACCTTAGGAACCATAAATAGGTCAACTAGTATCCTTGAAAAGGTACCTTACTAAACAAGAATAGGTACCCTAGCAATCATGGATAACAACCACAGTAATCAAGAATAGTTACCATGTAACAAGATTTGAATAGCTACCCTAGTAACCTTAAATAGGTGCCATATGAACCAAGAATAGGTACCTCAGCAACCTTAAAAGGTACCCTAGCAAACAAGAATAGGTACCTTAGCAACCATGAATAGCTACTCTAGCAACCAAGAATAGCTACACTAGCAAAAAAAATTTAATAGGAAGGCTAACAACCAAGAAGAGCTGCCCTAGCAACCTTAAATAGGTACCCTAGAAACCAAGATGAGGTACATTAGCAACTTTGAGTAGGAACCATAACAACCATAAATAACCCTAACCGTAGCAACCATGAATAGATAAGCTAGCAAGCATGAATAGGTACCCTAACAACCGTGAGTAGGAACCCTAGCAACCATGACTAGGTTCCCTAGCAACCAAGAACAGTTGTCCATGCAAGAAGTTTTGAATAGGTACCCTACACAATCTTGAAGAGATACCCTCCGCAAACATGAATATGTACCCTATCAACCACGAATGTGCAATCTATCAGCCTAGACTGGCTACCCTAGAAACAAGTTTTCAACAGGTAGACTAGCAACATCAATAAGTACACTAGCAATAACGAATTATCACCCTAGCAAAATTGATATACATACATACATATCTATGAATATATGCATGCATTTATGTAATATCCATGAATATATTTATGTATTCATGATATATCCATGTAGATATTGATGTATATGTATATAGGCATTTATATATGTATAGATACATATGTATCAGCATATATATATATATATATATATATATATATAT
>JAECUM010018767.1:0-61711 GCA_016617855.1 Megalonaias nervosa
ACGATTTGGATAACAGCTTTGAAAAATCTGCTCTAAATCAAGGTTTACAGCATGAAGAAGGAAAAGAAGATTGAGAGGAAGGAATACCATACATGCGTTAACCCGTATAGTATTACTGTATATCTGGTATATATTTTGCACTCGAGCTCAAACAATGAGAGAAAGAAAATAGAATAAAAATAGTCATATTAAGTAATTTGTTGGTATAGTCTCTTTCCAATTAGCAACACACAACCTATCCAGAATCCAGAGAGACTTGCTTTGCAATTCCAACATAGAATCCGATACATTTTGACAACTTTCTGGAAAAGGTATATCATTAATTCAACCCATCCTATATAAAAAGTAGTACAGTTTTGTTTAGTAGTTTAGAATGTGTTCACACAATACATTGAAGTTGACAAAAGAACGTAAAGTACGATAAATAATTATATAAATACAGTTATCATCGCTGGAAACACACGTGTTATCCATACTACTTTCAGTTCTATTCATTGAGTGGCGAGGGAATCAATCTTAGCTTGTTTCCTAATATCGCAACGCATTTAAGGCGTGTCTTTGGAGGAAATTTAATTTTATGATGATTAGTTCAATAATTCCACTCGTTCTCCTTTGTAGCCTTAAAAAATCTGTTTTCTGTCTTCAAATTATATTTAACTCCACATTCAGAGGTGGGACGGTTGAAGGGCAATCCACACCAAATATTCCGTGCTAGTTGTGGAAGTTAGTACCCTCTCAATATAGACCTACAAGAATGATTTGTCTGCTTGGTCTCTCAGTAGCATATTTTAAAATACCTAGTTCACTTGCGAAATACATTCTGCAGTACGTGTATATTGTATGAGTGATCTAAATGAATCATTTCGTTCATATTCAACATATACGACATAAATAGCATTATATATAAACCTTTATATATGCAGCAGTTGGACTGGGCCCTGATAATTATGCAGATGAAATATAACAAGGACAGATCGTTCGAACAACCTAAATGATTATCCAGCGTCTACCTATTCTTCGCACAAAATATTCAATGCCATTGCGATACATTATAAGTTCAGACGACTTGCATGCATTATGGAAGATTTTCTTATTCTATAAATAGTATTTTTATAATAAGCCCATGTATCATATAAAATAATGACGAGAGTGGTGAATGCTATCCCTTTTTGCAGTTAGAAAGAGTGGTATACGTGAACACATGGAACTAGGTTAATATTATAATTTGAAACGGCATTATGATAAATAGTTCCACGATGACAGTGATAATATCTCGCTCTTCCCATCAAATACATAGTACATTTACCTTAATATTACATTTAACAATAAAGGAAAGTCAAGTATCGGTAACAGCATAACTCCATCAACCGAGTAGCTCACAAATATATATTCTAGATTCATACGAGCAACTAACTAACCAAATAACCAAGATTGTTTGACAGGTTACGTCCATTATTGTAGCGAGATTGGATAACATTACTTCCGCTATAATTGTCCTCTGGTGCAATTGAATCAACTCATGTGCATAACACGACAATATTTATCGATACAATTTTAAATATACGCCTTATGAGAGTATCAAGAACTAGAAGAATATATACCAAAGAATGAATATGGCGTAAAGCTAACACCAAGAGAGCATACAATGATTTGACCCAGGATGGCCTAGTGCTTTAAAGCGATCGTCTCTACCGATCATTTCCATCCAGCCTCAGTCTGCGTGGGTTCGAGTATCGGGCTAGGCCAATGTGGGTATTTGAGAAAGATTGCCCGTGATCTACCGTTTGTCCGTGGTTCTTACCGGGGGTTTTTCAGGAGTCTTCTTCCACAACGTATACTGGCCCACATGCATAGCCTATTTTCCGTTGAGACATGGCGTTAAACTCCAAAACAACAACTATGGCATAGAAGTACACTTGATTTAGACAATGTTTACTCTGTATCAGGAGATACACTTTTATCTTTCCTCACCAATTAACCCATTACACACAATCATCCGGGCTGCATAAAATTACATACTTTACCAATTAATGCTTTTTTAACACATGACCAGCAAGGGAAACATACACAGACAGTGCACATGAATAAACTTGTCGCAAGCTTTAGACTAAATACTCTCAGCCTTAATGTTTTACCTTGTGAACAATTTGTGCTTTTCTTCTTTCAGTTGTTGGACCTCTGCCTCCAATATTTTTATTCTTTTTTTGTAATCTTTTCTCAATTTTCTTGATCCACCAGATTGTTTAGTGGAGCTGAAATAAGCAAGAATTGGACTAGCGTACCTTATTTAAGTTGAGATATAAACATTGCACAACAGCAAAAGTAGTATTTGAATTCTCATTACGTGCATTTAATCTGCATTTTACTGACAAGACTGATTGTAATGTATTACAGAGAAGTATGTTAAATTGATTACCTTGCCGTCATTTTTTTCTTTTCTTCTTTTAATTGTTGTACTTCGATCTCCAAACTTGCTATTTTCTTTTCGTAACTTTCCTTGTATTCTCTTTCATCACCGTTTTGCACATAACTTGAGCTGCAAAGAAGCATTTCAAAATATAAACAAGTCATACAAAAATCAAAAACATGTTGGGACAAACAAAGCTAGACAAGTCGGATAGACAATGGTGCCATTGTTTCCTAATCCCTTTGTTTTGATTAGTCTAGAAGTGAGTGCATTTGTATCATAAAAAATTACATAGACCTACGACAAACAAGTTCCTATGATTAAGTAAATAAGGACCTGAACATGTAAATGTGGAACGTTAGAAGATGAGTGAAATCATCACAGGTGATATTTGAAATTAAAACGTCCTTAGGTATTATTATTATTTTATAATTGTTAATATTATTGCCTTTTGGACAGGGCAGTGTATGACCAATCTAAATAAAAGAAGAATAATTGTTTCCTACGAGGAAGAATTGGAAAAATATTTATGTGTAAGAATCGACCGAAGTTCTTAATATAACAATATTTCGTGTTTCAATCGTTATGAATTCAATGTTAGTGATTATTCTGGAATGTAGTTTGTCTATAATTGGCGTTCTGCATGTTATCGGTTTTGTATATTTGCACTGTTATGGCAGTAATGTCCATTAAAAATTTCGAAGCTGATTAGCTCTTACATCATGTAGGTATGGAGGACGTCTTACACTAGACATCTTTATAAAGTTAAAGGTCTACGATGCTTTCACATAATCGTGGTAAGTAATACTTAAATACTAGCAAGCACAGCACTCCACACTGATCTGTGGTTTTTTGTTTTTCCGTAGACTCGTTTTAAGTACAATTATCCCATACTACATCGGCATATTAAAGAATAAATATACAAACTGGACTGCTGAACGAGTTAATGAAAATGTAACTTATCTCAGTGATTTCAGAGAAAATGAGGTTTGGAAATCAACTTAGCAACGTGATTGTGCCATTCACTGTCTAAAGAAAATGTGATGTCTAAGTGGCACGGGAAGTCAATTTCAGGTGTTAGTAAATTTATTTAGCAGAACTGCTTAATGGAGCTTAAATAAGCTGGAACTGGATCAGCGCAACACGTTGCACAACAGTAACAGTAATATCTTAATTGTATTTGCTTTCGTTTAATCGATATTGTGCGGACAAGACTGATTTTAATCTATTACAGAGAAATATATTACATTAATTACCTTGAAACCAGTTGACCGTTATCTTCTCTTAATTGTTTTGACTCGTTCTCCAAAACTGCTATTTCCTTTTCAAACCTTCCCTGGTGTACTTCTTCTTCGTCGTTTGGTCCATAGCTTGAGCTGCAAACATGCATTTCGGACTAGTAACACAATATACATAAACTATACAAAGCAAACACAGCATCTAGTGACAAACTAAGCAAGACAGTGGTGCCATTGTTTCCTAATCCTTTTGTTCTGGTCAGCCAACTCTCCTAGTACTGTACATTTTTGTCATGAAAACACATTGCCTTAAGAAATATAAGTTCCTATGATTACGTGCATATTTATCTAAACACGAAAATGAAGAACATTAGAACATATGTCAAATCTTCAAGACGTTGGGTGTGCTAAGCTATACAAATTGAGGAAAATTAAACCTCGATCAAATTAGTATCTAATCTGAGGTGAATGAATCTGTCCTGTGTTTACAACAGTTCGTAAACATTTTGAACATGTTAATTCAATGTACAGCGTGAAATGAAGATGTGCATATTCTTGACCTCCAAGAAAAAGTCTGTCAAACTGAATCTCAAGAATTAATCACCAGATTCCAATGCTGTATAAACGGCAATACGAATGGAGATCTTATTATATGTAAATGTTTGTCTGTTCTTGCTGGCTGTTTAATTGTATGAGCTAGGATGTTGATAGAAGATATGGCGAATACATAGCCGATATCCTTAGTAAGGGAAGCGATTCTGGTAAATGTTTCGATGATTATGGAAAACTATTATCAGAAGTTGCACCTCTGTTTTATACATTCGATCATTATGATTTAAAGACATGATGTTGTGTGTTGAACGCCCATGCCCATGTAATAGAGCATTTCTTGTCACCAAATGTTTGAAAATTGCACATATAACTTTGAGGAATTATAAACAATATAGCACTAGATACGTGGCGCGCGCGCGCGAGCGCGCGCGCGCGAGAGAGAGAGAGAGAGAGAGAGAGAGAGAGAGAGAGAGAGAGAGAGAGAGAGCGTTTCCTCTTTTCCATTGTTTGAGCAGGATGAGAGCATATCTATTTATTAGTTACGTTATTGGATACAATCTATGCTTCTAATGAAAGTAGCCATACATTCAACATGAACTTATAGATGAACGGTGAAAATGGAAGCGACGAATGTTTTCATTGAAAACTAGCTAAGACATTGCCTTAGAAGTTAGCCTGAAATACGAGAAAAGGCATCAGGAATCGATACATTAGCTTATATTTATTTAATAAATACAATACACTCCTTTCCAAATCACCGTTGCCATCAGCGTATTATCCCTGCTCTTCCTTGGCAGAGAGCAGATACAATGCAATTCTATCCGTCTAAATATGACCATCTGGGTTCTGTTATACATCTAACTTCCTTGAAATTATTGAAAACAAGGGCACAAAATTTGTAATAATAATATTAGTAATAATAATAATAATAAACTATATTGATGTCGTTCGGACTCTTCCTATGGCATAATCAGAAGGGATTCCAGACCTCCAAGCCGCAAAGTTGTTCCGCTCTTGATTAATGAGAAATTGAAATATGCATCATCCGTTGAAGGATTGGACAGAAAGCTTCTGAATAGTTTATAGTCTGGTTAAGTCGGTCTTTTTATTACTGGGACGGTCGAAAAAGTGCATTTTACACTGAATACGGTAGCTGGATAAGAGATAGATCTTTTCAATATTGACTTGGTGCAAATAACAGGTTCCATCTAACAGACTTAGTAGACTTAGCGTGACCAGTCCAATGGGATAAAATAAAGTATATTTAAAGTTATATATGTCATATTTAGCAATAGATGAGGACTTATGTTATCGTTCCACAAAATAGTACCAAAATGTTATTTTTTATACCTTCCGATTCGAAGAATTGCCATACTGTCCGACAACAAGCTTTTGTCCGCTCCTAATCGATTTATAGTTTGTGTGAATTCTAAGGCTTGTACGTGGTGAGTAAATCAAACCGATAACTGGCGTCAAACTGTCCAAGATGGTCACGCAACAAACCAGATCATTAAACGATGTTTATCGCGTGCCCGATATAACGTATATGCATCAATTAGCCCGTTTTAATTCCTTGATATCCATGATATTCACAGACTACATTCTATATCAGCTTTATTTATTTACTCTCTTAAGCGCACGTGTTTGTTTCTACTTAGCCATATTATACAATGGCGAGAACCCCAATGCTTATCTAGTCTATAATATCAATATTTGGCTTTGAGAGGAATTGCTCCCCTATTTCTATCTGATCGATTCTTCGTATATTTTGTAAAGCAAGTCCCATACATACTGCATTAAATGTACGTGTTTATCTCCATGTATTGACCATAGGAAAGGTCATTTTGTAAACAATCTTTTGGCCATACAGTTGCCAATCAAGTGATGTATCATTGCTTTAGTCTCCGTACAAAATGGAATCACAAGACGTTGAAGTCACGGTGAACAATGCAGTATAGTGCCCAGGAAAGGCAGTAGAGAAGACTGTTATAGTAACAGTGAAAATTGCAGTTTCAGTTTCGTTGAAGAAACAAAACAAAGAGCAACAATAACATCAACAGCAACCTCCAAAAAACCCATGATATCGCAACATTCTGTTTAATCTCCTCTTGAAATGGACGAGACAGGCATGCTGAGCAATGTATAAACGATTTTGTTTCCACTACACAGATCTCTTGCTTGTAAATAAATGAATATGTTCAAACAACAGGAACGCTTGATTACGTACATAAATTTAGATGATTCGTCAACGATATAAGAAGCAGTTCTACATTTTCACCGCCGTGAAAACCTCGGCAACGCAACATACTAGTTCAATCGACGTCATCGCTATTTCAAAGTAAACTGAGTATATTTTCTCTTCCTACTTTAATAGATGGTCTTTTCATAGTCTTGCAACAACCAAAAAAAACCCTTGTGCTATTTTTCTAGAGTAGCGAAATCACGAGTTAAATAAACTGTTTTCTGTAACACAAAACGGAAATGCTAACGTATGTATGCTGACAGTAAAATTGTATTTTTTTATATATTAAACTTGGTCCTGAATCAAAGCTTTGAAGATTCAACTCACTCTTCAGCACACCACCCCAGTCACTTTTTGTAAATTCTTCTTACTTTCATTGGCTAGTACTATCAATATGATCGACATAAGAGGGTATAGAACATATACGACTTAAAATTTTACAGTAAATAAAAAATTTGACATTTTGTAAGCAACTGGGCCCTTTTGGACCACAACGCAGGTCCGATTCAGCAATCAAACAACGGTTTTATCAGTGTTGTCCAGTTAGTAGGGAGAAATATCTTCATAGACGCGTGAATAACTTTGATTAAAATAACTAATTTCCATCTCTGAAAAGTAATGCAGTTTCCATTTATTTGCCTTAGCTCATAAAGTATTCGTTTTTTCTTGCAGCAGCAATACTTTCTTGTCGTTCAAATAATCAAGCGGTGCATGACATGATTGAAAATATCTTGTTTTCAAATGTAAAATAACATAATTTATTTCCGCATGTGAAAATATAGGATTTAAAACATATGGATACAATTTCGGCGATAATTTTCTAAATCTCACTCTTAAGCATATATACAAAATATGCTATCGACTTTGTAGTGGGCACATTATCGTGTTTAAAAAAAATGCAAACAATGGCATGTAAAACGTAAAAGTCCTTTTGACATCACTCTACTTGATTTTTAATCTACTGTATGAGAGTGCATATAAGTATGCATGCATTTGCCTTTTCTTCTCGCTTATGTTGGTGCTGGAGGGGCAGGAAGAGAAGGAGTGCTATTTGCGGCATATAACTATCTTTCATATTTCGTAGGGACCATCATTCTCTCTTGCCATTGGTATGCCTATTTAATGAACGAGCACAATCAAGATAAAACTAAATCAAAATACACAGATAAGCCAATCTGATGTAAATTGAAAATTTGACAAAGGTGATGAATGAGTGCAATTCACGTGTAAATGAAGTAGTGTTCTATTTCATTTTCAGACAGTATTTTTACATCCAGATATCATTAAGAACCGTTATATACTTTTGTTATATCTGCTCAAAGGACATACGTTTTCAGAAGTATGGTTAGGGTTTAATAATTCTTAGAAATAAATATAATCTTGTTTAACTATGAATTTATATTTTTAAGGTGATTACCCTTGACGGTTTGGTGTTCTACGGTTTGCAGACACAAATGGTCCCTCGTAAGACCGTTCATTAAGAGTAATTGAGCTGCAAAACAAGAGAAATTAGTTAACGAAAAAGTTAAAAATGGAAAAATAAAGGTATTGTAATCTCAATGCTAATTTGAGACAGTCAGATTTGTTGAAAATGACCGAATCGTATCGGTTAGATAGATTTTTAAATAAGTCGGTTGCAGAAGTTTAAGGTATACCTAGAACTGATATTTGCGCTTGAACAATCTACATGATAATGGAAACAACATTTCTGAGGTTTGCCGAGCCCACATTGGTAGGAAGCACGATCTAAGTTATGGTTCCTGCAGCAGGTGCGGCGACGTCAGCAGATTCTTGAGAGTTTGAATAAAGGTTTTCGTTACCTACGTTTTCTATATCCATTGATAGGTTTCTTAATAGTTTGCATGCACTAGTATGCATGCGTTGCGCCCGGACGATTTGGTCTCTGACAAGCCTGTTGGCCCGTGTAACAATTAGGTCAAAGTCAAAGTCATAGAATACGTGATGGATTTTATTCATCCATGGAATGAATAATGTTGAAACTTAATTAATTATATGAAAAGCGTGTTTGTTCCGCGTGGATGAAGGTCACATTCATGAAAATGCTGCGTTTAATTAAATTTAATTTGCTTGTATTTCTAAACCCATTGCTGACGTTTATTCATGCTGGGGATGGCCTGTTGTGTGGACATGCTCGCTTGCTCGGTTCTGCAAAGGTCACTAGAAAAAATATGTGCCTGTGAATTTAAATTAAAATGTAACTTACCTTGGAGTTATCGGGCGATCTCCTTGTTCTCTAAAAATTATATAATCTCATCAGCAGAAAATGAAATAAAGTACTTAAACAATGAAACTAGAACAAACGATCTTAAGTATTGAATTTGTTCAGAATCGAGCTGAAGCTGTTTTGATATAGCCATTTGGAATAGATAACTCTACGAATATCAACGAATGCTACTGCATTTCAGAGAGAACGCAGGGTAATCAAATAAATTTAATCGTTAGTTTTAGAAACTGTTGCAAAAAGTTAGCATGTGTAAATAATACACAGCTTAAATATGAAATAACTTTCCTAAAATTTAGGAGTTTCATTTGTGAACCGACTAATGGTATACACCTTAAAACAAAGTTGCTCAAACCAAACTAAAAGAAAATCTGGCTGAATTAACGAACTTCTTTCAAACAATTCCACACATAACACTTCTGTAACATAGTGCATGACAGACCTATAATCGTGGTGAAAAATTATGCCACATTTTGCTCTCTATATTAGTAACCACTGGTCAAATATCCGCAAATTTAGTTTTGTAGAAGAAGAACTACAATTCATCTTTGCTCTGGTACTATTAAAGAATTTGCATGTATTTGTTTAGCGGGAAGTTTGGCTATCTAAAAATTGAAGTAAGTTTTTTACTGCCATGACGAGAGATATAACTTGTGAGAACAATGACGATGGACATAATATATCAACAGATATGTGATACAACGAGTTTAATTAATACTTAATAGTTATATTATTTAACGGGGAACAAATCTGGTTACATATTAACACTGACGAGAATAAAAATACTTGATTTGTTAATTGCAGAACACATATATATACTTTAAGCTGTTATAAAATATATACATGTTCAAATTACTACGACTGACGATAATATGAATAAGCGGCATCAATCCGGATAATGAGAAGGGCAACATGGAATTGTATGGGGAAGGAATATAGCATATATGTGAGTGAACAAAGTCAACACTACAATCAACGCATAGGTCAGCATCGCAAACTATTATTTAAGTATGCATTTGTAAATTTGAGAATTCGGATAGTTTGGTTAGATGATGAGGTTTGTACTTTATCCCTTTATACCATTTGACCTATATCATATAATAAGATGCACTGTATTGTTGAAGGTCCAAAACAATGTACACCATTCAGTCATCTTCACAATATTTGTTTGGTCACGATTTCAATTGTTAAACGATTGCCTGGGTAATGTATGGTTTGTCAGAAAATTAGCCTATCAAACTTGAAGCCATCTATCCTCTTCAATATGAATGTTTTAACATCCCACTACATATTTTCCACTTTAGCAACTTTGTGATCATTGCTAAGCTATGTAGAATTTCGAATATACCTCATCAAAATATGATGTAGTACCCGATCGATTTTACAGGCATTATGCACAGTAAAGATGAAAGAAAAAACACTGCTTCACTCAAGAATGATTACCAAGGTGTGCTGAATAGTATTAACATTTGATCATAGAGATGGCTAGATAAAACGGGAGAGAGAATATATAAGAATATACCTGTTTAAATTTGATTTTTTCAAATGACTCCCGTTCTTCTGTGTCTAGAATGAAAATAAATTTTCCATGAGTAGATGTAACATCATTAATCACTTATCACCATTTTTGGATGGAAGTTTCGTAAGATGATTTTTTTACATAGAATAATTAACCCCTATTTTGCATAAGAGTAACTTGGATACATACTTTAATATAGTTACATTTTAATTATTTTAAGGTTTATAACGCATTGCTTAGACCAGGAAATTTTATATTCTGAATTACTTACAATGGAGTTGTATGTGCCATTGGCTTTAGGTTCATCAACGAAGTCACTTTTAAATGTAATATTCTTGAGAACTACTCCATCAGACTGTCTGTCTGTTTTCGTTATCTTTCCTATTGAGAAGCTTGCAGCTTGGCCCATGGCAATGGCTCCTGAAACTATAAACAAGTAACCTAATAACAGCTGTTAAATTTTAAACAAGTTCATAATATTTAATATTTGACTATTGACACATTTACAGTTTTGTGTTTGTCAGATATAAGAATGTAAACAGTGTGTGTATATATATATATATATATATATATATATATATATATATATATATATATATATATATATATATATATATATATATATATATATATATATATCATCATCATCATCATCATCATCAGTCCCGTAGTCTGGTAGACCGTTGGGGCACCACTCAAGACCGAACAATCAGCTTCCTCCATTCCTCTCGATTTTCCGTCTTTCTCACTGAGTCGCTCAATGTCAAGCCTGTCCATTCACGAATGTTGTCTTCCCACCTCTTTCTCTGCCTGATTCTCTTTCTTCTTCCTTGTACAGTGCCTTGCAGGATTGTCTTGGCAAGTCCTGATGATCGTAAGACATGCCCATACCACTGCAGTTTACGTTTTTTCACTGTGCTCAGGAGGTCTTCGTGAGGCCCAATGGCTTGTCTGATCCTCTGCTGTATTTCTTCATTGGTGACACGATCTTTGTATGAGACGCAGAGGATCCTTCGGAAGCATCTCATCACTGTGGCTTGTATTCTTTTCTCTAAGTCAGCTGTTATGGTCCATGATTCACAGGCGTAGAGAAATATGAAGATAACCAGTGAGTGCATCATTCTAACCTTTGAACTGAGTGCGATGTTCTTGTTGTTCCAGATAGGCTTCAGTTTTGTCAGCGCTGCTGTTGTCTGTGCAATGCTGGAGAGTACTTCAGGCTTTGATCCTTCATCTGTTACAATTCCCCCCCAATACTTGAAGCTGTGGACTGTTTCTAGCTTCGTACCTTGGACCCTGATGTCAGTACTGATGCCATTGGTGTTGTTGGTCATCAGTTTGGTCTTCTTTGCACTGTTTCCATGCCGTAGGCTGAGGAGGTTTTGTCGAGGCTCTCTACTAAGCTAGCTATTTTTTGTTCATTTCCTGCTAGTCCATCAATGTCGTCGGCAAAACGTAAGATGGTGACTGTTCTGCCTCCGATGCTGACTGTCCCTTCATGCTTTTCAAGCGCGTCAGCCATGATTCTCTCCAGAAAGATATTAAATAGTGTGGGAGAGAGCAAGCAGCCTTGTCTGACTCCGACTGTCGTTCTGAACCAGTCCCCTATGATGCCGTTGAAGTATACTGCACTGGTGGCCTTTTCATACAGGTGCTCTATTACTGTGATGAGGTTGGCATTGATGTTGTACAGTCTCATGGTCGCCCACAAGGCTGCATGCCATACCCTGTCAAATGCCTTCTTGAAATCCACGAGGACGTGGTACAGATCTTGCTGGTGCTGGAGGTACTTCTCACACTATATCCTGAGGTTGAAGATCTGCTCTGTTGTGCTGCGCCGTGCTCTGATACCTGCCTGCTCCTCGGCAATGATCGTTTCAGCCTGTGGCTTTAGTCTGTTTAGCAGTATCCTCAACATGACTTTGCTTGGATTGCTTATAAGACTGATTGTACGGTGGTTTTGACACTGTTGTAAATTGCCTTTCTTGGGGAGGGTTATAATCAGTGATTGTGTCCACGGCGATGGCCATTCTCCTGTTAGCCAGATCTTGTTGCATATGTTTGTGAGGGCGCTAATCATTGCTTCTCCCCCTGCTTGGACCAGTTCTGCTGGGATGTTGTCCACTCCTGCCGACTTCCTCTTTTTCAATGATCTCACTGCTGCTTCTACTTCATCCCGTAGGATAGGGTGGTTGTCGTTGTTAGTTGCTGGAGGGACGTTCAGTACCTCTGGATCTATTATGGGTTGGTGGTTGTAAAGTTCTGCGCAGTACTCTGTCCATCTTTTCAGAATGTCGTTTTCTTCTGTGAGGCAGTTTCCGGATTTGTCCTGTAAGGAGGTAACGCGCCGTTGTTTTGTGCTTGTTAGATCTTTGACCTGCTGGTACGCTTTCTTGCTGTTGTTCCTTTTCAAATTTCCCTCAATGTCTTTGGACTGTTCTTCTATCCAGTTCTCTTTTGCTTTTTTCATGCTTTTCTTGACATCCCGGCTGACTGCCTTATACTGCTCTGCCCCTTCTGTATCATTCTTCTTCTTCTTCAGCTGCCTCCTCTTGTTACACAGGTTCAGGACCTCAGCTGTGACCCAGGGCTTCTTGACTGGGCGACGTCTACCAAGGATCTCGCTGGCCGTTTCGGTCGTTGCTGTATTAAAGGTGGTGATCAACGTGTCCATGTCTGTATCGTCAGCGTCGAGGATAGTGAGCGGTGCAAATTTCCCACCAATCTTTGCTTGGAAGGCTTCTGCTACTTCTGGATCCTTCTTGTTTGGTTATCTTTCTTGACCTTCTTTAGATGTAGTCTGAAGGTCATCATCACCAGATCATGGTCACTTCCAATGTCCGCTCCGGGAAAGCTTCGATGCCCACATGTTCCTTTCCAGTTCATGCAAGAGTCCTCGCCTATCTTGGCATTCCAGACGCCTTGCACAACCAGAATGTCTTTCTTCGGTGTTTTATCCACAACTTCTTGTAGCTGGTCATAGATGTCTTCCACATCTGAGTCATCATAGTCTGATGTTGGGGCGTATGCCTGTATGATGGTGATGTTGAATGGAGTTGCCCTGAGGCGGATGGTGATGAGCCGGCTGAAGACTGGCCGACAGCCCATGACAGTACTCACGCTGTTCATGTGGACAAGGAACTCAACTCCCTGCTCATGTTTGTCCTCTCTACCACTGAAGTACAGTTTGTGGCCTTCCAAAGTAGTTGTTTCTCCAATATTCTTCCATCTTACCTCACAGAGTCCTAGGATGTTCCAGCGGTATCTGTTCATTTCATATGTAAGCTCCTCTAGCTTTCCTGTTGCTCTCAGCGTTCTTACATTCCAGGTGCCAATGGTGATGTTGTTCCTGACACGAACCTTGCTGCTCTGAGCACCAGTCACATACTTTTCACCTCGGCCCTTGTTGACCCGGGCGACGACCGAGCCGGTATGGGATGAGTAGTGTTTGTCATTTTTCATGTGCTGTGTCTAGGGCAGCTAACGCCTGGCGGAGCCCAACCCTCTCCAGGCCTGACCGCAGCCGATTTCCTCCAACTAGGTGGCTCGCCCTGGTCACGAACATGTAGCCGTTGAGCTGTTAGCAGCCCTTCCGCTTGGCCGTTGACTTCGTCTCGGAAGTTCTTCCGCCCAGTGATGCCATGTTAACATACACTATTTATCCATAGCTGGAAGATTCGTTGGGGGCGGGAGCGTCTACCTTCCCGTGCAAGTCTGGAGGAGTTGCCCACTGCCCATATATATATATATATATATATATATATATATATATATATATATATGTGTGTGTGTGTGTGTGTGTGTGTGTGTGTGTCTGTGTGTCTGTGTGTGACCCTCATCTCCATTGTATTATTTTGTTGATTTTGCATCTATCATAATCGGGAAACAGCCAGATTTGCTTTCGGTTCGTCTCTTTAACTTTATTTTACCCGTCTCTAAATTTGTTTCCACCATCCTTTTCACACCACTTGTTTTACCTCTGCACTTTAATTTAATTTGCATTCCTTCCTCGCAAGTTACTACTTGATTGGTACGACATGTAATATAAGCAAAGAATTAGCATTAGTTTACATGCAGGTATTCATATAATACATAAATAATACTATGTATATCAATGTTTACAATACTAATGCTGGCTGCTGCAATGGGAAATATTTCCTTAACATAAATTAATTGCAACAGATGTTGATTTCAAAGTTCAAGATTTTGCAGAGGACTAAAACTCTTCTAATATAGCACGCGCACGAAGTACATTATATTGTTACATGCGGGTACAAAAGCTTTCTCAGATGAATAAATTATTACATATGAGTGCCATAAATCGTGTCACGCCATTCCTAGGACATGAGGAAGTCTAACAATCGTGGTAGAGATAAGGATATCGGACTATTTCACATTCTAATAAATCATTAATGGGCGTAATGAGTAATCATTACATATTGCAATTTGAAGGTACAAGGAGTACAGAGATGAAGTTTGTAATTGGTTCAAATTGTATCGTCATTGTTTCTACAAGAACCAGAACCATGTCTAATCCATATATGTACCGTGAATAAAAATATGTACAAAAGTCTGTCCGACGTATTACATTTCTGTTTAGTAGCATTAATTGGGACAAGTGTTTGACTAAACGAAAGGAATATCAGCAATCTGAATACATATATGATTATAATATATTTTCAAAAGAATACTTGCCAGTATAACCTGAATATGTCAATGTTTGAAACAACAATAATAACAATAATACTAATAATCATAATAATAATCATAATAATAATAATAATAATAATAATAATAATAATAATAATAATAATAATAACAAACTTTATTATTTTGATAGACAGTTAAGATATTAGACTCTTCTTCCATAGTCCTGAAATGTAATTCATATGAATCTACAGCTAGTGTTTTGTCCTACACAATATGTTATCAGTATCATAGTATGATAATACACACATGTACAGTCAGTTCTGTCTTGTTTCCTGTGAGATAACTTGTGAAGTCTTCTGCAAAAGCCTACCTACACCACCACCACCACTACTACCACCACCAGCTTCTGTGATGTAAATCACGTTTGTACCTGTTGGTTCTAAGAAAGCATATCTAGTTTTACTTAAGTAGTTACATGGGACGATTGGAAGTCAAACGGGGAAATAACATTAAATTTATTTTGTATGTGGTATTTGACACTTAGAATTCTAATAGGAATTCACATGGGACTGACTCTTGCGATAAAACGAGAAATAAAATTAGATATTCACTTGGTTGTCAGAAGTGTTTATGAGGTCAATTTTTTTTTTTTTTTTTTTTTTTATTTGAGCGAGAAAGGATTATGTGATCTAAGAGGACAGGTAATGGCAAAAGGTTTTTAAGCTTGAGTTGAAAATGTTAACAAACACAAACAAACACTTACGCACAACACAGTGAAAGAAACACCTGAGTAAATAGTGGAAAAGTATGTTTCCTAGATATCTGAGTGGTCCTGAAAAGGGCCTCTGGGGTTTGTTAACTGAATGGAGCTAACATACGTCGCATCTCACCGATCTTCTTCTCTTTCTCAAACTTCGTCTTACGGGGGGACCGACAGCAAGACCCTCTTCGGATAGTACTGTCTCTCCACATAAATCCTTTTCTTCCAAAGTAACTGTATCAGTAAGCTCGGCGATGGCCCATGATGGCGATTTCATCCATCGGATAAAACTGGTCGAACAGCATCCCTTAAGTGACCACACCTAATTGTGAGAACAGGTGTATTCATGGGACAAGGCATCTTCGCTAACCAAGGTTCCGATAACCCTATCTACACCTTGGCGGGACGAACAGCTATACCGGCCCTTTGTCCTAGCGACATCTATTGGATTTCATGTGTTGCCTCCCTTAGTATGTATTGCCAACTAACCAATAGCGTGGTGCATTGTACATCGGCCGAAAACGGTGGTGGCAATGGACCTAAAAAGGATACTTTTTAAACGTGGAAAGTATGACTATGTAACACAGGGAAGCAATTACAGGTGTATTTGAGTAAAACGTGTTTGTGCAAACACGGACCGGCACTAGAAAATTGCATATTTATCAATCCATTCAAGTTGTGTAATCCCTTTGTCTCGATCATGTAGGAACAGTGTTCAAATTTGAACAACTTAATTTTGATTGATTCGAATGCTTGCCTCCTCATCCAATGAAATTCACAGACCCAAAGCACATAAATGTCTGCTCGATATGCCAAGGTGTAGATAGGGTTATCGGAACCTTGGCTAGCGATGATGCTGGGACCGGATTGAAATCAGCAATCCAAAATCACGTTGCAAAATTTACTCAGAAATCAGAGCGTCTCAAACTATGCACGACGTCACATGCAGTACATACAAGCTACAATATTCGTTCGCAGTGAATCGATGCAATATAATTTGCGTATGGCTGAAACTAGGAAGACAAATAATTGGGGTGTTCCTGCATTGGATACGACAAGTGATTGCATGACAGCTACGGGAACAGCAGTGGTTATGCTTCCAGATGAGGTTCATTTTAATTTGGATATAGCGGATTTTCTTACACAAGAATATTTACCGGCGCCAGTACCAAAGAAAACGTGAGTTTGAGACTCTCCATTCGTTACAACAGCTTAAAGACATCCGTTTGGTTCAAGTTTGGCACTCAGGAAGATTTAACACCATACAAAGGCATCAACAAATTTCAATACGTACAACAATCCAACGACAAATTTTATATCACAGATGGAAAACCTACACTTTATATGATCTACTTTTTCCCTCCGAAAGGGAGCGGACAACGCAGAAATGTGTTGTTGGTGGAAGAAATTCTCAACACCAAACCCAGCATGGTCCAAATTAACAACTTAAAAGACCGCACGTGTTTAGACTTAGCAAAAAAGTGTGCCGACAAGAACGAAACCGCAAAATAGAAAAGAGCCTGGGAGGACATTCCACAATTGGACCAACCCAAACAACAAAGAGAGGCAGAACTCCTGTTAAAGCAGTGCCTGTGGCACTCCTGAGATGCAAAAGAAATCTTCAAGACATCTTGGCTCCACGATGCTGGTTAAAAATGTATCATCAAGTGGTTGATGGATCTCTGGTGTATACAGGGCCCGATTTCAAAGATGGAAAATAAAAACCTTCACGTGTGTCGTCTACAAGAACATTTCAATGCTATTGCCAGTATCCAGATTTCTCGGATACCGATATTATTGTGAGAAATATGACCAATACTTCACCAGTCGAGAGCAACACATTCATTGCGGAGAGATGCCGGAGTTGTTTAGCGTCTAAATCTTGCATTCCCGAAGTAAACGAACGAGTTCATTGCTTTTCTTGCCGGCGAACATGTGACAGTCATACGTTCTGCGAACAACACTGAATCACACAGGTCAACAGCAGAAAACTGCTTGCCGATTATTGCGATTGTGCTCTACCTGTGGATTTCTCATCCGCACCATACATGCTAACACACACGTTTGTCATGGATGGAAAAGATGCCGTTTTGTAGCGAAATCGTATACTTTGAACATCAGTGTTACATCCCAAAATACAACCTTAAGAATGAGGAAGACTTGAGGGATGAAATGATGAAAATGACACAAGGACATTTCATCTTTTTATTTCGAATGTATGCAAGAAATGCAATGCAAGAGACCGGCAATAATATTCCTACTTTCTGTATATCTCCACGGGCTTGCAAGAAGTCCATTCAAGACCTTTTTTCATTGTCCTCATTTTAGCAAGATTTATAGAGAACGTGAACTAGTCTATTGAAGGAACAACACTTTTCCCGATCTTAGACCCTATCGACGACACCTGAAGCCAAGAGGACATTCAACGTTACAGAGACTGTCATAGCTATGCTACAGTGATAGCTAAAAATTTCTCGGGATAGGGTGTACAACTTCTTCTGAGATACTATTCAGAACAAGGCACCGAATGCCCGAAAGTGACCATGCACGGAGACAAACTGATTTACATGAAAGTGTCACATTTAGCGTTTGCAAATTCCATAAGTTATTTGGTCATGCATTCGGATCCAATTCCTAAACGTATGGAATGACAGAAATAGCTAAAGGGTATTTTACACAGTTTTTAAATACTGAAGAAAATCAACATGATTTCCTACCGCATTTGCGTGAAGATCACTAATACGAAAACCGCTTTGACTTTCAGGAAGAAATTTTAAGTATTGCCGATCCGATGTGGACATTTTACGCCTTTGCTGTGGACAATTTCGATAATTGTTTATGGAGCTCGGAGGGATCGTTACTCTGAAGAAAGACACTACCATCGCCAAAGCGTGCTCCTTAGTGTGCCGCAACAAATTCATGCCGTAGAACACATTGGCCATCATACGCTCTCAAACTTGTCTGTTCATCTGCCGTTGATACTCTGCCAAACACTGTGTTGGTTACATTACTTGTGGGTTCCTTGTATCCTTGGGTGTGCAAATATTTTCGATGTCCAACAGGACACAAGCAAAATGTGACAGAACATATTGACGCACAATACATTCGTTGAGACAAAGGCTTGATCAAATGCAAAGACTTACATCCCATCGACCTGTATTGTCCAGTCTTACCACACCATTGTTAATGGAAACGTATGTTTCCTTTGCGCTGTACCTACCCCGAAACCTGCATGCAAGATCACCATTTTCAACAAACCGGGAAAGATCTTGTTTTTACAGGAACGTGGGTCATCGTGAAATTGGTTCATGCTTTGGACTTATTAAAAGTTTACGAAATTTACCACTTTGCAAACACATAACTCAGTGTAGAAGATGACGACTCCCAGAAAGTCATTTACTCGGTCTAATTCATCTACTTTCTAAAAGTAAAACAAGAAGCCTAGGCTAACCCTCCTGGTGACAGACTCCAGATAACCAAGAAACATTCACAGAACAGTAGAGCTACATCACAGGCATCAATTTAGAGCACGTGAGATAGAATCAAGGAAGACGGTCGTTGCCAAAGCCATGATCAGCTTCTCAGGGGGAAAAAGCGGCATAACATCCGTGCTTAGCCAAGATGGAGTACTTGGCAGATCCATGCCTCTGCTGTGAACTGGTGAACCACAAATGATCTCGGCAATAATGAACAATTACCAGGGTTTGCATTTTCTGACGAATCTGGAAATGTCTTCTTTGCTGCCTACGTGACGGCCAATGCTCGCTTAAAATTGTACAAAGCCTATCCGTTTAGGAGATCGTGTCTTGTACTTTGACTCTGACAGTTGCATCTACATTCATTGCCGTGATACGCCTCACACAGGCTTTAGGGGCATCTATTTAAGAACAGCCCGAAGGCAGTATTTTGAGTTACAGCTACCAATATCGAGACCGACGGTAGAAATGCATACCAACTGGAAAGTCAAAGGATTAACACCGAATTATCCAGCGAACCAAGTGGTAAACTTTTGACGTGCTGAAAGAATGTCTACAGTCTGGAGATGATCAACACGTTCGGACGACCACCTTGGAGCGGCACAAAATTGTACGGTTAAAAACCACCACTAGCATTTTGAAAAAAATCTTAAAAAATGGTGTACCAGATCTTGTCTGGCATGAGTCAAACATCGGGTCATCTTCGATTCCATGATAGGTGAAGAAGAAGAAATTAAATTTATGTTTACAAGCTAGGGGGCATCTTGGTAAAGCCAGTATCATTTACATCGCACAAAATCTGTTTCAACAAAGCAAAAGCGCATTCTTCCATCAGTGTTAATGCCCATTACGCAATCTTATTTAAAAGTCTAAGAGATATTCCCTCTGTGCAAGTGTTAACCAAACAGTTAGGAACCCCTGGCTGAATTATATGTATGACGGTGCCACTCAAACAGCTCATGGGCATTAACGATCATTTGATATCAAACCTACAAGCAGAAAAACGTCCGAAGAAGAAAGGCAGCTCCTGCCATCAAGATAGAAGATACTTCTGTTAGGATGCATAAATACTCCAGAAAACCACATTGCTCGTCAACGGTGTCTCATTTCCTTGCCATTTCTACTTCGCCGTTGACCAAGATGCCTATCAACCCTGATTTAACACCCGTGTTTCCTAATTTGATTTGTGAAATGTAAATTAATTTTTAAAAGAACTTCTTCGACAGCAGAGTCGACATCTCCCCTACTGCTATTGACACTGCTGATGCTACAAAACAGGTGTTATGAAGTTTACATGATTTATCCTAACAACAACTGTCACATCCCTATTTCTACTTCTGTTTGTGATTATTACTTGTTATACGTAACATTTTCTAAAGTCGAAATGCCTACAAGCTATTGACAGCTACGTGACTTTAGTTTTGAAACTTACTTGGAATCACCACTTTTCATATGTCACGAGAAGAATTTCTATCCGATTGTTGCCATTTTCCAAAACACACACACACATACACTTGCAACTTTACCAGAAATCTTCAGTTCATACAAACCCCAAAATTCACTAGTTGAAAAAGCTACCACTAAGTATTGTGTCCTTTCTCTATCTACCTGTGTGTGCTTGTATACGCCACAATGTCTAAGTTAGAAAAAATTGTCAGTTTCAGAACGGGAACCTATAATGCTACAGTTCAGTATTTAGTGTGACAAGAAAATGTTACAGTACGCAACACAAGATTGCAAATTCACAATCTATTATTAGATGGTCGACACTGCAAGGCAAGGCAGAAGCGCACATGCATTTTTTTTGGCCACACTTCCTAAGAACAAATCAATGCGTCACTAACAGTAACTGATTTCTACACTGACAAATATTGTATTTCTCCTTCGCTTCAGAACGGATTCAGTTGCTATGCATATAGCGAAAAGATCAAACGTGTTTTTCTTCTGTGCCTTATCACTACAATCACTACAATTCCTGTCACTCTTCGTAAGAGACTTCATTGGCTAACCAGTATTTCATGCCGCCTTCGCTTCGAAGAGGCTTTAGGTGTTATTCACACAGCGAAAAGATCAGATTTTCTGCGCCTAACACTTAGCCACTTTATAATTAATAAAAGAAGGATTTTAGTAGACTACGTGTCAAAGTCACTCTTGTGGTATTTTACAAACAGAAAGGTGAAATTATTCTCTCGGTGTGGTTTTAAATGGAATGTGTGTATTTGAAATTATATGGGAAAATATACCATACAAAAATAATTGCCGTGATATTTTTAAAAGTACGAATAAATGATTCTCTGGCTCAATTCTCTGGTTCAATTTCTCTCGTAATGTCTATTCTCTCTGTTGCATAAACAGGCAAAACATGATATAGATTGAGATCATAATGGCATCTGTACCCGATTTAAGATTCCTCAAAAATGTCTCATTAGTCAGAAGAAATGTTACTTAAGATTTTGTCGAACACTTGAAACTTCATAAGGTGTTGTAGATCGATTTTTCTTGAATGGGTAAATATAAAAAGTTGTGTTTGTGCATGACAGATATTTTAGCTTTGTTTATGATGGCAGCAGTGTTAACCCTGTGTAATGTGGGTTCACTGGGTTCGTGGTTGTTATTCTATGTTTGTGATTGAATGTTATCCTCGCCCCACCCCCTTTAGACAGAACCCTAACATGAAAAGGTTTGAGTGTTAATTTATAGGACTGATGCTTCTGTGTGTGTATGTGACTGGTGTAATAGTGTATGAGAAATGGAGATGTTACCATTGTCGAAATCGGTAAATTAATAAAGGGGAATGATTTGATTGAGTGTTAGCCTCACACCACCCACTCCCTTCAGACTAATCAATAACAAAATAGTAAAATGAAATGGTTTGGTTGTTAATTTATAGGACTGATGATTCTGTGTGTGTATGTTTACTGGTGTATTACTGTATGAGCAATGAATATGTTGTCGATGTCGAATCGGTAAATTAATAAAGAGGAAGTTACCAACCTTTCTGATAGTGTGTTGTGTATACTTTCTAGGCGTTCCAGTGTGTTCATCGCTTCGACAAATGCTAACAGACGTAGACTAGAATAGTCAACGTAAAAAAATAAACACGATACTACTAAATATATACCTACGCAACAAAGATACATAGAGAGAGAGAGAGAGAGAAGTCAATGAGAAGATGTATATATAAGGCTCTTCATTATTTATTTATTTGTGTCAATCTACGTAAAATAGTTCTAAAGTGTTCATCAGCTCTAATATTGGTTATTAGGTTCATGGGATACATTTGGTCACGGAATACACAGTCGTGATTGTTTGATAATGCTTTGATTGTCTTTACTAATCAACATAACAATGCTATTATTGTCTATATATGTGCAGCGAACCCCATGATACTACAGTGAAAATTAGCATTGCAATGCTTCCTGAGTGACTACACATGGGCTAAAATCAAGGTAACTGGTGCAGAATAAATGGTATAGTGGATAAACTTTAAACATGTATACTAAAGGTCAGATATCTCTTCAACTGTTTATGAAATTGTGAACAACATTTTGACATTCTGTATAAACCATACCACATATTTATCTCATGGCACTCTTGTTTTACTTTAATCGTAACTACAGTTTGGAAAAATCAATACTATACACATTCAATACTATTACTTGTACTTTGTTGAGTATACATGAGGTATGTGTTCACTGGGTTTTGCTTGTTAAAGAATTTTAAACAGACTGATACACATTCACGAGCTTTTGACGTCAATTGAGGAACTCTAGATACACTAGTTACCATTGCGTATCCCAATGAAAGTCATGATAATTTATTTTGCGAATATGCAAACTGATCATTTAAATCAATCCTTTCTCTACAACACACAAATATACCAAAACAATACACACATACACATACACATAAACACATACACATACACACTAGACACATTTTCTACATTTTCTGTAACACTACAGTAGCGCTATTTTACTTCATTAACATGTTCAAGGATCTTTTATCGAGTATGTTTTCCAACCAAATATACCGAATCAACGGACTAAAAGATACAACAGGATATAATGCATAGACAACCAACCGGTTATTTACCTAAGTATGAAACGTTGCCAATACGAGTTCCAGCTATATATGCTATACAGGGCAAAACACTGGGTTCTCTTACCTTGTATGCTTGTATATTTTCCTTCGTTTTAGTTTGTACACAAAGACGATGAGACACACGTCTGTGGTTTTATCTTATCAAAACTCGACTTCGTATTGATCAGGCTATACTCCAGTTACCTTCCTGGTATCTTGCAAGGTACATAACCCTATGTCACTGCTTGTAGTACTCTGTCCCTGTTCAATATATTTTAAGACTGTCGTGTCACAATCAAATTAATCTTAGAATGAAGGAACGAAGGACGCTTACAAGTAGGTTGCGTTTTGCAAAATATATTTGCTAGAACAATAGTAGGTGATGGTAAGCTAGTGAAAAATATGAAATTAAGTCAAACGTATAAAAGTATTACGACTAATTTTTACAACCGTAGCAATTCCACTACTACTATTAAAATTACCACTTATGCTACTGGTGATTCATTCTGCCACAGCTAGTACACCAACATTAACAGCCGGGTCAATTTTGTTTCTCATGTGAGGTAATGATCATGACATCTCAGTGCTGTTTTCAACGTATGGCTTGTCTCTGGGTGTACCGACAATTGTAACTCTCTGCAACAAAAATAACCATATATATCTTCTCCTCACGCTTGTAGCTTATATTATTAGTTTTCTAAGTAGAATGCCTTTTCCTAACAGCATTGATCTACACATACCAACACTAGTAGGAACATTTATTTTGTAATACGTTGATAGCAATATACATATATTTTCAGTGCTAAAAGCTGTGTAGAACATAAACGCAAGCAAAGCATGCTAAATTAACTAGTTTCCTACAATAAAACAATAAATCATAAACATGTTTGCATACCACACAAGAGGAGAGATTGTTATAACAAGATTAATATTAAACATAATACTCCTAATATGTTACTTTTTTTTACGAGTCTATGGTCTTAAGCTAAGCATAAGAAAAGAGCGAAAGCTATAAAGTTTAGTAAAATTCAACAAATAATTTATTTTCCTGGAATACGCAGTGAAAATATAAAAGAAATGCGAACTAAATCCCAAACAATCTCGAATGTTATATAAAAAGTCCAAAAGTAGAGAGTGTTCCGAACGAATTTCAGTGGTGTTGCGAATGAATTCCATTTTTAAATCTGCTGATAAGCAAATAGTCTGGAATGTACCTATGTAACAGTCTTGATGTATCACTGTGATATAATTCAGAATGTCTCTAAATGAATTCACAATGCTCCCAAAATACTGATTTACTCAAAGCATATCAATGAGCACTTGCAATTTTATTGAATAATTTACATATCTAAATCCTTCTGAAGCACAGCTGAATAAAACTATAAGACTTAGTTCAACGGAGCACAACTATAAGACCACTTCCACTACAGATGTTAAAATTGGAATTAATACTTCTAATGTAAACAAACCTTTTAGCTCCCCACTTGAGATGCGTTGAACTAACCACTTTCTGAAAAAAATACGCTTTTATCTTAATTGAACTTTCCATCAAACTGAAAACGAAGTTCTGGAATCTTCTAAGATTAGAATCAAGGCAGTATCTAGAACTATAACCTAAGTAAACATGTTTACAAAAAATTACAGCGGTCATGCAAGCCCGACCTCCTACCTTTAATTATGAACGAAGGTCAATCATATAATGCAAATTAACATGCAAAACAATAATGTTGTCCTGAATAGATGGATCTCGCTTACATTTTGCATTTGAGTTGCCATATTGATAGTAATACGATTGATAACAGCATTGCTTTCACTTCTTAAGCAACTTTTGACTTTTCTTATTGAATTGCAATTAGGCTTCTTGAAAGAAAATTACAATGAAGTGACGTTTATAATTTTCACGACCTTAAGATTCATGTTTAAGAAACAACTATTATTAGTTTAAATAGGTCACTAGAATAATTGGTCGAAATAAAATGGATGTATACGTATTTTCATTGTGCAATCAATTAAACAGATGTTTATTGTTGAACGAAACATTCGACTGTGCTTTGTTGGAATCTAATTTATCCTAACGATGTGATACAATGCGCGACTCACGATACGATGGGGGAGGTGGTATGTCATATATTTTTTTCTAATGGCTGTGCCAATATAACCTTTAATGGTATGGTGCTATATCTGGAGCTGTTGGTATGGTCTTGTTCCTGTGTAGGTACTGATGTAATTGCCACTCCTCGTAAAGACTGAGGGAAATCACCTCTTTGCTGAAGTCTATTTTTGTACTGTGCTGATAAATGTATTAGGTGTGTATTTGAACGATCAACTGTTAAATTTGAATTTCAAACGGACTGAAACGTTTCCCAGTCTTCTTTTATCAGTTTCATTCTTTTACATAACTCATGCTGTTTGAGAATATTACTTCGTAGATATATTCAAAAAGTGGTCACTGCCACAGACGACATGGACATCTTCCCCAAAAGAGCTCAGATGAAGGATATGTCATATACATGGTCGGTTCATACGACGAGTATGATCCAGAGGCAGGATGCAAGTAGATCTACTGTTCGTCATTGACAAGATACATAATGGAGTACAAAGGTATTCAAGAGCTTGATAGGATCGCAAATATCCCTTTTGAAACTTAGTGAATTCTCAAATTAGCACTTTGTTTGGTTGTGAGCATAGATTACCACTGGAACCATCGGTTTCTGCTCGTAGTATTGGCTGGTTCTAACAGGTTATGAGCGAGTAATATTAAGTTTCTTATTTGTTTCACTATTCCTTTGTCCAATGGGGTCTGCTGCTTCATTATTGACTGAATTCAACCATTACCTCTCGAGGAATATTTGGATTGATATTATTACACGTTCACGTTTATGCCCTGCGTTACCTCCTTCACTCTTGGCTTGGGTGACTGCATGTATTGGTTTTGGGTGAGTTAAGTCTGTAACTTAGGTTTCCAGTGCATATTGGCAATATTTGTGAACGGTTTCGTCTCTATTCTAGTCGCGTTCTCTAATAATCACACGCCATTGTTCACTGACGATCTGACATCCATCTGGGTACTTGAGCTTATCTGGCTATGGCGCTACTCGGTTCGCTGACACCCATGAACAATAAGGCGTTGAGAATAAGGTACATGCAAAAGAGGACTAAGTGGCACTTAGAGAAAGGCACATACTAAATAGTAATGCACAAAATGATATTGTCAAACTTGTATGGTCAAAACAGTATGCTCAGATTTGCAGGGACAAATTGGTATGGTCAGAATGGTACGTTCAAGAATGTATGCGAAAAATAGAAAATGTAATATTCTATTCATCTCGTCAGTTTATTAAAATATTGGAATCAAATTTTATTTAATTTTTATATAAAGTTGATACTATTAAAACGTCTCTTTAAACGTTATGCACTAAACAGTTAAATCGCTTAATGCTTTCACACAATATTAATGTTCTGAACTAGAACAAAGTCTTCTAAGAATGCAATTGCCTGTCTGCTGTTGTAGTCGGAAGATCACATGTATCCATTAACGGGCTTTTCCTTAAAAAGTAATCTTCCCTTCAAATCTTTTCGTCATAGTTTGACTCATTCATTGAATGGGTAGTTCCTGCTACCAGTTATTGTCGTCGAACCTTTTTGGCCTCTACATTATTCAAACTTGAAGCTGATCCATATTTCGTTCATATAATTCGTGTCCATTAAAGCTGACATTCTGTGCAATTTCACTTCTTATTTCCTATACCTCAGAATCAGCACAATGACTTAATTCTCCGTCATTCTGTGTATGTGTGTTTTTACTTAGCTTAGGGGTACGTGGTGTGATGGTGATTAAATTGCCACCTTTTTTTCTCATTTGTTTTCCTGACCGTATTCATAAGCATTGGAGTTAAAGCTTTCAGCCTTCTTTCTGCGCGTGAACTCCATTCATTCAAGGTTTTAGTTCAGTTCTTGTGCAAGTCCCATTTCGTGATTGGACCTTTCATGCACAGGTACAATGCAGGCCACACAACACATTACACATACTTGCCACTCCGTGCAAAGGTCACACACTTTTTATACCATATCTTCGGTTATCGCAAATATATATCCAAAAGGAAGGTTGCAATATTACCATCAATTTATTATTACTCTGATAAGCGGAATACAACATCTCTTCAAAACGTTTAACATTTATTTTAAACTGTCACTTCCTACACAAATTTCCATTTTGTATAGACAGTTATTGCCAAGAATATTTTTTGATTTTACGAATTTAGATGAGCTTATTCACATTTATCCTTGTTGAAAAAAGGTTACGTTAAACAATGGTAGCGGTATCTCGCGCATACTGATCTACTAAAGAAGCAAAACAAAGCTAAACATAGAGTGAAGAGAAACTGAGCCAAACTTGGTCCTAGGAGCAGAAGACGCTTAAGTGAAAGGTTCTGACAAATTATCACAGGCAGCTAAGTACTTTATAGACTACGAAACTAATCTATGTATGGTGGTATATTAAACACCGTATCTTAAAGAATGATGGTCAAACATTGGCTGCAAATAACCACCCGAACGGAAACAAAGGTGAAAAAGAAATAAACGTAATATTTCAGAAGTAGCCTGTTTAAGGTTCATTTTACGCATCAGTAGGTATGAATACAAAAAATTATATTTTATCGCTTTCGTTGCACAGGTACTGCTGGATGTAAACGGAGAGAGCTCCCAGGTCTGGATTTTTATACTGGGCACCCACATGGCAACGTTTGTCAAAATAAGATGCACCATGTATAATTTTCACCGCAAAATATTTCCTCTTGGATAGATCATTGATACGATGTAATTGTGATTTGCTGAACTTACCAAAAACGTTTAATATCTTGGCCGAATATTAACGTTGCAGTCTATGAAAGTTGATTTGTTGTCTAAGTCCAATTGTTTAAATTTAGAGAAACCTTAAATACCTGTCGAGATTATTTATTTATCATTTCATCTTACTCCAGGCGCAGAAAAGATGAACTTTTCATGCTGATATTATTGTTTCTTTATGTTTGTTTATATTAATGCTGCTTTATTAAAATTGTCTTCCTTTGCTAGCTTGTACAATACCAATCATTCAAGTGATGTTTACATGGTTTCTATTCCGTTTGTTGTACTTAAAACATCACAAATGTTTGAAATTGACATGGCTACAACTAATAACAAGCTGCTTTATTATAGAGTCGTTTTCCAGCTAATAACTTTCAGCAAAGGGTAATGTGTTATATAATTCACGCAGCTTTCGGAAACTTGCATAAATATATGCTTTATACCGTCATAAATGATGAACGAAATGACAATCCTGTCTATTGATGCTGCGTTGGATTGTGTCACTGACGACTAATTGTGTGTGTATTGATCTTCGAGGATTTCTCACGTGTCTATAGTTTTCTTTCTTTAATTTTCGAACATAGTTGTTCATAATTTACTTGAAGAAACAAACAAGAAGCAAGAAATTATATATGGGGATGAAACTATGTCTTAAATGTGCATTATATGCAGTTTCGCTTACTCAGATAGCTGATAACAATGTTCAGATCCTTTTACTTTTTGTGATGTAAGGATGCCATGAAGTGGAAAAAAGTGAGGATCAATTGAGATTATATTTTGACTGAAACTGATTAATCATTTAAGATGAACAATTTCATCAATGAAGAAAATGTATAATCATACAATGCTTCTGGCATAATCTTAAACAATACTGTCTATTCTATATTATGTGCCGGACTTCATTGCTTATTATAATGAAAATCCGTAATTGGAAGTATTGTAAAACTTCTGATTAGTGATACAAATGCATGCAATATAACGTGACTAGTACTCATATTATTCATCAAGTATTTCTAACAATTTTGTTATTTATTTCCACGTTAATTTCAGCTGGTCCATTGAAACTGAGATGTTCGGAAATTATCAAACTAGCGCACAATTGCAGCATTTGGGAATAATCTAATTCCATTTAATAGCATGTGGGCATACTTCAATTTTTAAATGACCAGTGGTCGATAAGAATTGTATTGTCTTATTATTGAATCCACAGTGTAAATTATGACATCTGTCAATAGTTTTTGAAATGTTAGAAAGTCTTGATTTATTTCTCTTCCACGATTCAAACTATTTCTCACCCATGTATTTACTATGTTCCATTTACAATACCTATGTGAAATAAAATGACTGATTGCAATCACTAATACTTCTCCATTTATTATAAATCATTAACGAACACAAAACAGTACATTATTTCTTTGATAGGATAATTTCGTTCGCTCATGGAATGTGTTGTCAGGGGCAAGATATCTCAATCTAAACATAGCATGATTGTTTATTTGCTGCACTCAACGTAGGTACTGGACGTAACCGCGAATGTGCACAGTTTTATTTGGTTTTACCGTACATTAACTTTCTTTCAGGACAGGAACTTCTTTGAAATGTATGCAATCGTTGCCTTGATCAAACGTTTTGTCATTTGATCAAAATTAAAACTAAACCATGTTCGTATCAAAACGTTTGCGAAGCAGATTTGAACTTTGAATTTCTTTAGAATACCATTTAGGAGAGAATTATTATTTTAAAATCATGTCTTATCGTACTCTCTGAAATACTACTTGCTGTCTTGTACGTAATTATTGTACAATTTTGAAAACTAATTTTCTTCTATTTCATTCAAGTACAGCTTAGTACCTCTTCAGTTTCAACAGCTTAAAGCTATTTCAAAGTCATATAATTTCTGGTAATTCGTAATCCTTGTAATATATCAATAATACTATATCATCGAAATCTGTAAAATGCACAGTAATCTTTAACGTCATCTTTAACGACAATACACAACTATACGCCTTATAACAACTTTTGTTATTCTATCTGTATTAAACAGTTATGTTGCAACATAAGAAGTCCAGTTGCCCACCATAACTATTTAGCATATCAAAGAAGTTAATTTGAAAGAGATTTCACATTTTGTAGTTGGTTTTAAATGGAAACGTTTTTTTTTTTTTTTTTTTAAATGTAATATTTTCTTAAAATTTATTTTGATGATGACGATAATAAAATCAGAACCAGTTTTAATTTACTTTTTGTTCCTTGCCAGAAGGTGCGAGTGGTAACAGGTAACAAAATAGCCTATTTATATTGGGTTATCATCTAAATTTGCACCTCGGTTTATTTCCAGGTGAAGGAGATTACGACACTGTGTGCGAACTGTTTTGAAGGTTATTGTATGAGACAATTCCATGTCAACTTCAACAACAATATCAGCAGCAGCAACAGTAAGTACAGGTTATACAACTATATAATCTTCATTTTGCACGATTTGCTATTTTAACCACTGTCAATGGAACAAAATTCTTATAATTTTAGTTTTGTAAGAAATAAAAATGTAATTTTAAAAGAAAAATGCAGTTAGATCAAGAGGAACGTTTACCAAAGAGGCAAGGGAAAAATCACGGTGATGGAAATGCTGTTGATGTTGCTAATGATGAAGAAGAGGAGTATATACTTAGTTATCCTTTCTTGTTTGCTTAAAGTCTGTGTATGGTGTGAAGGATGTAATAGAATGACGTACTACTACTACTACTACTTTATATGCTTTTATCAACTGGTTTGATAAAACAACCAACATCAATCAAACAATCAGATTTGAAAACCTCTCCGGTGGCCTAGTCAGTTAGAGCCTCCGCTTCGGATGCGGCGGTCCCGGGTTCTAACCTCGGCCGAGTCATACCAACGATTTTTAAAAATGGTACTAGCAGCTGCCTCGCTTGTGGCGCAGTATTAAGAGGTTAGTGTTAGGACTGCTGGGCCTGGTGCCACGATAATGTGACTGGGTGGGACATCATGCTACATGTCTGCGGCATAATGCCCCATTGCTAGGCATCACTATAAACTGCCACACTGCAGACATCTTAGTGATATGACTCAAATTGTTAAAGCTACGTTACAAATCCCAAAACAAAACCCACAAACGAACAGATTTTGAACCATGCACCGAGGTCAACAACAGCTATTGTCAATGCAGCGAGAAGACAGAGACGAAGAGGAAACTGATAAAAATGAGGACTATGATCATCATCGTCGTCATATAAAGGACAAAGTATATATATATATATATACCTTGTTATATATATATATATATATATATATATATATATATATATATATATATATATATATATATATACATTTTTAAGGTTTTACCAGTGTAACGAATGATGGTGACTTCCTGACTGACATGACAAAGAAGAAGAAGAGGAAGAAGGATATCCTCATCTTGTCGTTTATATTATCCTTTTCTAAGTCCTGAAATGTCTTTCTTAAGACATTAGCATATTTAACGCAAGTTAATAAATTCTTGGTGAGTGTATTTGTAAATATGTAAGTAATTATGTTTAAAAATAAAATGTCGTCTGCATTTTGATCTTCATGAAGGTGATAATCGTGATTATTTGCCAGATGTACACCAGGTGCATCTATTTTATACACTTCTTGAGTTTACTTACTATCTATATAGGGCCTAATTCTTGCCAAAGCATGCATCTATTTGTAGATTATCTCGTCATAGGTCTAAGAGGCCAAATAAATTATTCCTTATGTGGTCCAAGGCAGCACTTAATCCATATACATAGCTGTATTTGTGTGTGTGCGTGTGTGTATCCGTGTGTTCAACGGAACCACTATAATCAATAATGCTTATTGTCTTCGGATACATATTTTACTTCATTGCGCCTTTGACATTCAATGACTGGGCATTCAACGTAACCATCCGTTTATTAGTCCCTTAAATCGTATTCAGATATGTAATTGTGGTTGTTGTTTTGATTAGTTGGATGCCATTTTCAGGTTATGATAGGCTCTATACATGACAGCCAGTATATGTTGCGGATGAAGAACTAGGAAAGAACACCGATTCACGGGAGGTCAGCGATCTTTATAAGCATGCGCCTCAGGCCACTCTATGGTTCGGGGCCCGATATGTATTTGCATGCATATACATATGTATGACTATCTGTATTTGATAATGTATTAATTATTTAATTTGTGGATTTTGTTTTGATATGGTTCTTGAAAAGAATCTCTATGCTTTAATTAGTCTAATCTATTATGCATACCATGTCAAAACCAAGTAGCTACTTAGCCCTCCCACAAACAGTATTGACATATGCACTGGGCTATCAAAAGGTTATAAATAAATGTCATTAATATCTGTGCCACCTAAAGCTGGTTCTATGTCTCAGGAGGTATGTTTACCCATCACATGTATATACACCGTTTACCACAATACCATTAAACAAACATAATGCATGCTCCCAATAATGCCCAAGATGATGCGTGTAGCGTGTGCACTTCATACTTGTTGCGTCACAAGTACCGTATTGTCTCTTTCATCGCATCAAAATAAGATTTGTCTTCTGTCATTTGTTAATTCTGAAATATTTTAAGGTCCACGGTATTGATTATGTTACTTAGATATTAAATTTTGCTTGTCTTAATAAAATGTCATGAAAGAGGAATTCACAAAAATGAAGCAGATTTTAAACATGTTTTAGTGCAGCAAATTTGAAGTAGGTATAAGTTATCCACCGTTTGCTTGGTGTCATTTTTAAAGTAAAAAAAAGAGACTTTTAAGTCCGTTTTAAATTATAACGTCATTATGAACGTAGCGGGAAATAAAGTGGTATGGCTGCATATAAACTTTCATTTAAATGTGATTGGAAAGTAAGTATCAGTTACTGTATTTTATGATTATACATTTCAATGGCTTAACATATGATAAAGCTCTGTCTCTTCAAATAGATTGACTTTATCAAGTAATTAGCATTCCAAAGTTATAAATTGGATAGATATTAAGTGTCTCATATAAGGACGAAATGAACAACAATAAACTGTATTTTGAGATCATATCAATGAATGTTTCCATTGTGGACCGCAATGTCCACCTACATTTTATTATGACTTGAATTTCATTACAACGTAATGTACAACGGAAATATTAGAAAGTAGGTTGAACGAGACTTCCTTTTATGTAAAGTTTACTCATTAAAATGTAAATACAGTTATTCATCTAGGAAAAGTGTCAGGGTCGCGTTGCATCATATCGAGTTTCTTGCTAAGTATTTAAATTACCTACAGGTCTCGAAATCAATTCAAGAAGTCGACAACCTTGGTTAAAATTAAATGTAACTGCTTGGGTGTCAACTGATGATCCGTTTCAAAAATAAATCTGAAATAATTTATTAATATAGAATATAGTGGTCAAAACTAGCGGGTTTTTTTGACATTCCGTGCAAATAATTACCATCAGCTGTATTGGCTTTTCATGAATGAAGCAGAAAAATCGATCACGAACATCGTTGCTACTTGCATCAGCCATTTGTGGGTATATATGTCGTTGCCTGTGCGTTGAGACCTTGGTTGTTGCATTATGATTGGCCAGTATAATTAATAATTGTAATACTAACGGTCCCCTGAGTTTGAATACATCATGTTGTATGCTGTTAGCAGGTCTTCTCAAAATGAGAACGTGAACGTGCGTTTGACATTGTATACATAAAACTCTCTTTCACACACACACGCACACTGTCTCTCTCTACACATACATACATACATACATACATACATACATACACACACACACACACACACACTCACACACACAGATATATATATATATATATATATATATATATATATATATATATATATATATATATAGAGAGAGAGAGAGAGAGAGAGAGAGAGAGGGGGGGGAGATTTAACTCATTACACACTAATAGATTACCTAGAAGTAATAACCCATGTCTAGTTACGAGGCCAATATTTCATTATAATAATGCAGTACGTTCTAGGGACGTTGGGTAAAGACCAATCTGTTCTGCTTGATAGTCACGAGAAAATACTACCACGCTTTTCGCATTTGTTTTATTTAATGTGCAAGCCCTCTGTCTGTCTGTCTGTCTGTCTCTCTGTCTCTCTCTCTCTCTGTCTCTCTCTCTCTCTCAGTACCACAAAGGCATTGACACTGGCCATGTACTTTTATACAAAGTAAGTATAATAAATATGAAGCTTGAAACAATGCACGTCGCTGTTATCAATTTAGGGGAAGAATGACACGACTATTGGCACGAACACTACATTGACATTTATATTACTACAATATTTTGTTTTGCTGATTTAGAATCACAGAATTAATCGCTTGTGTCTCAGCATGATACAGTTAGTGACAGTGTGTGGTTATAAATAAAGGGTTAGAAACATGCTGAGTGCTCGAATGGTATTCATGCCAAAGACAGATAATCTGAACGCTTGGGAGTTAGTTGTTATGAAGAGGAGGTATGCAAAGCCAAAAAAAAATAAAAAAATAAAATAGCTGTAACCCGCAGAGCATAACTGAAAAGGGTAGAGAGAAGTCAATAAAGAATTACAAAAACAAAGAAAGAAGCACAATGGATATAGAAAAGAATTAAGAGAATAATACAGTTATTTTACTGAGCGAAGTGAACTTACCATTCAGACGTTAAATAACAAGTTGACGTCAGAAAAGGTACTGGATTTACCATACTATTTACCAAGGGACTTTTACGTAATGACGCTTCTGACAGAGAGTTAAGGGCAGTGCTATTGCAAGAGCACGATAGAAACTTATCTCCGGTTGGATATGATAGTAGAAAGTTGTCGACTGCAGAAGGCAATTATTCTGTCTCGGAGAAAGAATACTTGACAATTATTTATGTGATATCTAACTTCCTACCCTACTTATATGGGCGTAAATTTATTTTGTAAACTTATCACCAACCACTCGCCTGTTTAGCCAGAGCAAAATTGCCAAATTGATGTTTTACGTATATTTGGTTTGCATTGTCTGTTAGTAAATTTTTCATTTATACTTTATTATTATTTCATTGTATGCTATGGAAAATTGTATGTTAGATTTGACCTTGTCCAAACTCGAGTTCATTTTCTACTTGACCTGAATCATTGATTTTTGTTTTTTTGTTTTTATGTTCTTTAAATCACTAATATATTTCTAAATATTGTTTCTATGAGTATGGATAATAATAGGAATTATTATTTAGGCCTGGGTCAAGGACATTGTGTTTACCACATTTTACATTCTAACTGTAGCTAACTAAAATTTTACTTTGTAAACATTAGAAACCTCTGGAATCTAATTTTCCATTTGGTAATAGTTTTTTTTTCAGATAATGTTAATTGTTATATGATGTCAACTTCAGGACTATATAACCTTGTTTCTCTAGAATTTATTTATTCATGCTTTAATATCTGAGCAGTCACTTGTATTATTATTGCTATGTATAGTATATCATTTGCCCTGGAATTTATTTATTTAAATTATTTAATTCAAGTCATTCTTCTCTGGAAATACAAAGTGCTCAAAATAAAATTCTTGGAATATAGAGACTATTGGCACATCACCACAACACGTGCCACCACAGGCACATCTTCACTGCCAGTGTTGGATTTCATTCGGATTACCACTAAAGTTTGTTCAGAACATTAATCATCAGGCCTTCTGTCAGTTAGTCTAGAATTATTTAGGATTTAATTTGCAATACTGTACATTCTTTTTATATCCTTCACTTTGTATTCTAGGAAAAAATTGATTGTTGATTTTTACAAAGCTTGTTGCTTCTCACTCTTTTCTATTACTTATTTTCGAACCACAGAGTCGTAATAGACGACTAATGAGATGGTCGTTATTTCTTTTGCAGTTCCAGGTACAGGTAGAGTGTATTAAATGTAGCGAGAATGTAGGGGCGGATGTTTAAGTAGACTAGGGTGTCAGAGGTGAAGGGTTTGCATGAGGTAGTTTAGATGATAATTCATATTACGCCTCCAAAATTTTGGAGAGTGAAAATCCCAGATTTTAATTTTCAAAATAGGGCCTATGTAATGGTGTAAAGTTTTGCAAATAATTTTATAGTCCATTCTGTCGTGGTCAGCATAACATGTAAAGATTAAGTTTGACATTTGGGTTAGACTAGCAAAAAAATCATGACTTCGAAAGATGGGATATGCTCTGTTTGGAGGCATAAGTAAATTTTAATTAGAGTTCATTACATAATGGTCAGATTGAAGAGGCTAATAGTAACATAAATGATAATAGCGGACAATGACAGACTTGAGACAAACCAGAGCAGAAATATTGGGAAATCTTAGGTCATTTGAAGAGGTATCATAAAATGATGTTTTCTAGAATATTTATGAATAAAGGCGATCTTGATAGCGTTCGTCTGACTTCGATGGGAGTGTTATACAATTTTTGGCGGTTAGAGACAGTAATCCTGATTGGCTAAGCTAATTGAATGGTTGCGTGTTCCCAGAGGGAATTCAACTTTTTGAGAAATTCCCCTTGCAGCCAGAATTTAACTCCGAAGAAAACTGATCAGCAATTTCTCTCGATAAATGAATATTCCAAGGGACAGGGTGTCTGGAAATTTTAGAGACCTGGGGCCAGAGAAGATAATAGCGTGCTCTGTGATGATAACCAGCGAGATCTCCGAAAGGAACAATGTATTTTCTCAGTTAAGTACAATATATTGATCCATGTAAGTTTATAATTATTGGCTAAACTGTATTCGTTTCAAATTTATGATTCAAGTTTCCTTGCGTTCAGAATTTACTTGTTTGCCTTCATTTGTCTGGAGTGTGATATTTCTCACGCATTCTAGGATTTCGTACAATATTTCATTTATATGGATGTGTTCAGATTTAGAGGTTTGTATGTAATAGAAATCATGGATTGTATGAATTGTTTGCATTACGTTGATATAAACTGTGATAATTAATTTATCTATCTGAGAATTATTTTGTCTGAGCTGGTGCTTAGCATTATGCTAAGAATTAATTTCACTATGTCTATGTCACTGAATCGCTAATTAGCTAAGTAACGTTGTTAGGACAAGGCATGAATTCCAATAATTCCTTTCTGTAATTAAGTTCTGATTTCCTTTCAATTGAGAATAGATGGTGTTATCATTAGGAACGTGTCCGACTGACATAGCTAGCAATTTCCAGCACAAAGCGGGACGTAAATTAGGTCGGAACTGATGAATTACGATAGACGATCTTTGATGTGAAAAGAGTGGGAATAGTGTTTGATCCAAGAAGGGCAAAACCCGACACGTATTTCGGTTGGGTATATGCTACGCACCATTATTTGAAGGAAATAGTTCCATACATGTACTAGACAGTGGAAAACAGCACAGTGTACAACCAAGACGGTTGATGACCCGAAGAGGCTAGGAGGAGATAGGAAAAAAGGAAAAGAAATACTGCAACACCGGCATGTTATCAAGTGATTTGGAAAAGACACTGAGCAACCAGGCAATGATAAAACGCCAGCATTTTGATCTCAATCAGTCACTCGATTATATGATTAAATTTGTTTTATCGGTATAACGGAACGGCTAATTGAATTTCGTATGAATTATTTACCTCTATTTCTAGGAGAAAGTGAATCATTCAAATGTCATGTTCAGTTTCATTTTGTTTATATAATTAATTAAATTGTTATATTTTACATAAGAGGACTCGATTTCTATTTTATATCTCTGCTCAGATCTCTGTTATTCCATCTATTAATTTTCTATTTTATTTTGTTGTTTACTCGATCCGGGTAATAACACCGTGGTCGATCATCCCCAAGATACCAATAACCAGAAACAATAAGGAGTGAGTAGATCACACAGCCCCCACCTCTGACTGACACACAATACTTTCACTTCATATTACAGTTTAATTTACCAGTTTGGGATTTTAAGACTTGGGATTATCGATCTTTATATATATATATATATATATATATATATATATATATATATATATATATATATATATATATATATATAAAGAATACAAGTCATATGGCGAATAACAGTCCTTTTACGTGCACTGGATAGGATCACGTATGTCAGGGATTGATTAAGATAAATACAATAAACTGACAACGAACAGTACAAAAATAGTATCTAACTAGCCTCGTTAGGCTAGTTAGATACTAGTTTTGTACTGTTTGTTGTCAGTTTATTGCATATATATATATATATATATATATATATATATATATATATATATATATCGGGTTTCATTCATATGACAAATAATAAAACCTTATCCAAAGTATTATTAGAAATGTATAGTCTTTTCATTGCCATATCATATTAATCAGTGACTTATATGTCTTAGCGGCAGCGATATATGTGTTCTAGAATGTCGTGAAATGATAAGGACTGTTTAATTTATCTCTTTTTATTTTTGTATCATCCACCTGATTTGAATAAATTTCTCAATGCATTATAGGAGCATCTTTGCAATCAAAATGTTACATACACATTACATAACACAGCCAATCGATTAATCTCCAAGCTACACACTTTCCCATCACCATTCCAGGGTTACACGTTCCGACCATAAGGTGCAAATTTTCGCTACGATTTTTCACCAAGGTAGATGTTAATATTATAACCTAGGCAAACTGAAACTGTTAGAACGTCACCATTCGTTTTGAATCCATTTGAACGTATCACAGAAATCAGAATATTACTCACTTATAAAATGAGGATGTCTTCCAGACGAAATAAAAATATAGAACATATTATGCTAGTGAGGTGTATGCGTTGCTATGTCTGCTTTGATGATTCTGCAAGGAAAACAAACTTGAATCTACTTTGTCTATGTGTTTGGTAGTGTTGTTTCTTTCTAATCTAATATTGCTTCCGTGTGAGTGCAAAATGTCTTAATTGCTTCCTAGATAATCTCAGCATTGTATTATGCAGATGTCTCTGTGCCACGGTATTAAGGAGAATATCCATCAATCCATCCATCACTCACGTGCATTGCACAATCATGTGCACACGTGCATAATTGCATCTATACAGTTCTGTTTAGAAGTCATAAGTGAAGTGAAGCGAAGAAATCCTTGCTGTAAACCTTTCTTCTGTATGAGATCGTGGCAGTCAGTGAGGCCACTAACAGTTTATCTAAATCTACAATATTCTCTCTCTCTCTCTCTCTCTCTCTCTCTCTCTCTCTCTCTCTCTCTCTCTCTCTCTCTCTCTCTCTCTCTCTCCTTGCGTTTGAAACTGTTGGTTTCTTAGTGAGGATATATAGTTGTATGGCTTATATAGTAGTCACCATACTTGTTTCCGACAATATATCGACAGGAATTTAGGTATAGCATCTGATATCGTCTTCAAGGAACATGTTTAATACAGGAATTTGATCTAGATTTATCTTCATCTGTTCCTTCGTATGATTCTCTGTTTCCTTATATTCGTCATCACTTTCGTAGTCTGTTCATCAGAATTTGTATGTACATTTGCGAGATTTATTTTCTTATTCATTGTTTTGATATACTTTGTTTCTCTCCATTCGACAATCCCTCAACCCCCTTCATTTTCGTGTAAAATTCAATCCTTTACTTTATTGTTGTACTACGAATACACCTTGTAGATTAAAGTAAAAAGAACTTAAATTCAGGGGTTTACATTAACTGTTTGCTCTGCTACTGTATCAACAAAATGAGCTCGATGACTAGCTTGATTTTTGAAATATCACTATCAGGGTTATCTCTACTGTGTCCTCTGCATTTATAGCAAATTTATCAGCATTTTCTTATAGTTTCTTTTAACTGTTGAACAAGTGATTATGTTGCCTCTGGGTTTCTATTAGATCCCTGTGCAACTCCCTTTTTCATGAGTGGTCCATCTTTGTATAAATATACTGCAGGCCACACGACAAATTCCATATACATGCCTTGTACTGAGTAGCTTACAAACTTGGCTGCATCGAAACGTAAAAGAAGTTCGTTTGCATCATCCACTTGTGTCACATCCATTTTGTTTTCGCCGAAATCTAGATGCATCTGTGGGTCCATTATACACATGAACCAGCATACACGAATACATTTCTGAGCATATTTGTCAAGAGTATCGTGGACGTTGCCCTCAAGCTGATTATTCAATTGCTCTCTTATATCCTATTTGGAAGAGAAAAAATGTTTTAAAAACCTAACTTATAAATTACAATTTCTGCTCTACATCAGTAATAGTGGCGCTTACTAGTTATAAATGGATATGATGGTAACGAAAGAGTAAGTATTGTACAGAAAAGCTAAGCATTCGATAACAATAACCGTTACAATGGAAGAAATATGGAAAATGACGTTACAAAATTTTTGCAGTGTTTTATATTTATCTGACTCTGCTCAAATGATTGCAGATTACGATAAACTATCAGCAGAAATAAGTCTTCTTAATGACAATTATCTAAACATTACCTTGCAAGGATTGCTTCGCAGATATTTAACGATACACGGCCATCTTTTATAGTCCATCACAGTCGAGATAAAGTAGAAAGCACTTTATACATAGATATCTAAATATATTTCTTACTATATTGTCTCCTTCGTATTAAGGTATTTACGTAAATATTAACTTTATTATTTATTAAACCCATATCTCCTCTACGATATGCATTTATTGTGAGATCTACCTAGACATTTTTGTTTCTCGATGAAGTTTCAGACTTTAAATTACAAGCGCCAAAAGGCAGCTGTGTCATCAAAAATTGTAAAAAAAACAAAAACTATTTCCTTTAAAACGGTATTGTATATACAATTCTCATGTAGTCGACAGGTTACACGATTCAGTTCAGTTTCTTGTTACACTACACAATGTTGCACATGGCCGCTCCGGTGGCCTAGTGGTTAGAGTGGTTTTACCTCATCAGATAATCCAAGAGAAGACAAAATTGCTTCCTGTACCTGCTCTACGGGTTTCCTTCTGGATTCCAAGCAAGCATTGTAGATTGTCTGGAAAGGATATACTACAGGAGGTAGAAGCGGAATATTGCTTTCAGGAAAATGTCTAATTAGAATACGACGGACGTAAATTATTTACAACTTTAAGTAGATGGAAGCTTATTTTATTGGAAATAATTCATAAAGTGGCAGAAACCTTTCATTTCCTAGAGTGCGTTTAAGGTTCCAGAGCTACACGGTTAACTACACTTTCAGCTGGCTGAGAATGCCAGTATTAATAATAAACGAAGCGTTTTCAAAGCTGTGTTTGGTTTCTTTCAGTGTTGTTGTGGTTTAACAGTCATAATCCGGTAATAGTGGGTCAGGTGTACTCACGACTTCAATATGTATGTATCTGGGGCTTGTAAGAGGATCTGACTTAGTGGGAATGGAACGGAAAGTGTACCAGCGTTAGTTTGTATGTCATCTATTATTTGAAGGTTATGTCTTATACCACCTATCATTGAAAATATTAACTCTCACAACCTGTATTCGCTATAGTTTTTACTGTATCTGGGGTATTTCTAGATACTGAATGACGTTTCTGTCCTATACAACTACTCCATTAAACAAGATATGATTGAAATTGAACACCAGTTAATTAATTTAAAATCTAGATCATTGTTAGTTAGCATTCGTACCTTTAATATGTTCAAAAGTTCCCTCACTGTCGTTGAATTCTCCAAACCTTTAACTTGGGAAAGGTATTCGAAGGCATCGGTCCACTCACTGTCATAGAGCTCAGTGAATTGCTCCACTAGTTGTGAAGGTCTATTGGGATCGCTCAAGTCTGCGATCTTTGGATTGATTTGGGTGAGCCTAACTGCACTAATCTCACTCAGCCTTTATTATAAAGATTATAATAAGTACTTAAGAGTGGAATGAAGTAAGTCAAAACTAGAACTGATACAAAATATGATTATAAAGTGAAGACGTACAAGGAGGTCCTATATCAGTTAATTGCGACAATCGGAAGAATAGTGTCAAACAAACTTGGTAATGCGACATTAAATATTGAAAATATAAGAGAAATGTCATGTAATAATCAAAATGGAAAGATAATGTAATTTGTGGGATTAATGTGTCTTAAATACATAATTTGTATAACCTAGAAGGACCTCATACATTTTGAAACAATTCTGGAAACGGTGCAGTCTAATTCCGTGATGCAAATGTAAAAGTCTTTACCGATTTCTATAATGTATCCACAAGGATAAAATTCGCCACGATGACATGAACTATTATTATTATCATTGAAAGTATGATAACAAACATAACTATATATAGAATCCATCAACGTCTTAAACCCATCAATGATCGACTCTTTCCACTCCATTTATTGAGTAGTTAGAAAGACATAGTACATTTTTGCCTTAATTATTTTACACCATAGATGACGTGGCCAAAATCCCAATAACTGACTAAGAAACATGGTCTCCTTTTTCACACTGCATCTTATAATAAATTAGACATATCCTACTTGTCATTAGGTGGTGCAGTTTAATCTGGCCTCTCCCACAGTCCCTTACATATAGTCTTCTGTTCTGCAAAGTTGGACGGAAAGACTTTACTGATTCGTTTTCTTAAACATGGCGTATAATAAACGCGTATACATATACATTCCATAGAAATAATTGGATCCATTCAAGATACTTATATCTTGCTCTTTTTTCTGCATACAATAGACAAATATATTGATAGACAAATATATTGATTTGTTGCATTTGCAAAGCATGGGATACAAACCCCAATAGTTTACCTTGTGGACAAGTTGTGCTTTTCTTCTACCAGTTGTTTAACATCTGCTTCCAAACCTTTTATTTTTCTTTCGTAATCAATTTTCAAATTTTCCGATCTCTCTAAGTTTACAGAGGATCTGAAACAAACCAAGCAGTCTAGTTGGATTAGCATACATTAAAATTAGGGTTATACACATTGGCGCAATGCAAAACTGGTTTTTAAATTGTATTGTATATACACTTATTCAACATTTTACGAGCAAGACTTGTGGTAACTTATTCTATTATTATAATATATCAAATTACTTACCTCGCAATCAATCCATCATTTTCAGCTCTTAATTGCTGTACTTCTTCCTGCAATACAGCTTTTTTCTTTTCATAATTGTCTTCAGCTGGTCTTTCTTGATCTTCCGAGCCATGGCTTGGGCTACATAGATGCATTTCAGAATGACATATAAATTATACACCAATCCCAAACAAACAAAAAAAAAATATGTCTAAAAAATAAATAAAATAAGCAAATAAAAGCATGGCGGGACAATCAAAGCTAGCAGATAGACATGACAAATAGATTTAGTTGCTAATTTTCGTGAAACTTTTTGTTATGTCCAGTCGACACTCCTTGCGATAGAAGCTTTCCAGTAGCATCAAAACCAATACCAATACAGACTTACTCAAATGTGTTATTAAATGCAGATCTATTCATACAAATGGCTAATGTTAGAGATGGATGAAATCTTTAATGCTCTTATATAGTAAAAACTGAAACAATCTTTATTATTTTCATTATTATTATTATCATTATTATTATTATTATTATTATTATTATTATTATTATTATTATTGTCATTTAGAACATAACATAACATAATGTTTATTAAGTACTTTAGACATCTGGCCCATAATGCATAACATCATAAACAAAGTATAACACACAGTACATTTATAGTATAGTAAATACACTTGTGTTTAGTGTTAATATTGCCAATTTTAAACAGTTCACCCCTTAGTTTAAAGGGAAACACTAAAGTTTTGAAAAATTTTCAATAAGGCTTATTTTCGGAGTGGACAATACATTTGTACGTTAATCTACTGAAAGGTTCATATAATACATCTCGCGGAGATATTTCAGTCCTAAATTGGAATAAGTACATATACATACAAAATGATTTTTACGAGCCTATGCTCTTAAAATAAGTAACAGAAAAGAGTGAATGGCAACAAGCTTTGCAAAATTAAAAAATTATTTATTTCTCTAGAATACAAAGTGAAATGAGAAAACGAACTTACGGTATTGCGAATTAAATTCCCAAAAATTCCAAAAATTACAGACACAAATCCTAATAAAGTCCTGAATAAAATTCACTAGAAGTCCAGAATATATCTAAAACCTGAAGGAAATGATGTGTCTGTGGTAGCTTATAGAGTGTTGATATCTTAACAGTCATTTGCTGAATCACAGTAAGATAATTCCAGGACTGAATTCATTATAAATTCTGGTGAATGTCTCTATCCAAGAATTTTATCAGAGCACTTTCGCGTTTTCAGAGAAAATAATCACTTGAATTCATTAATTTGAAGTAATAAATTTTCCAGCCCAAAAATGAAATACTGGACACAGCATATAATACAACTTAACAGTGCTAGGTCTTAAAGCACAACTGAAAAAAAAAATCCTCTCAGCTACAAGATTATATAGTTCCCTACTTGACCTCAGGACACAATTAGCATTTCCTACAAAAACCATTACCTAATGGAAAATAACTTTCTAGAATGATCCTGATGTTTACAAAATAAAATCTGTAATCTGGCAATGTAAATTTTACTTAAGAAATTCCAAAACCTAGATCTAGACCCAAATAAACATAATTACTTCTATTAATAATAACACTGATTTTAATCCCATAAACACAGAGAATAATTTAGCTAAGTATTAGTTGTTTACTCAGAGCAAAATAAAAAAATCAATTCAATTTGGGTCGAGCAGAAATGAACTCAGTTTTGGACAAGGTCAAATCCAGCATTCAATCTTACATCACAATAACATGTAATGGAATAATTATTAAAAAAACCAATTAAAATAAAACTAACTAAGAAAGCAAATTAAATATATATAAAATGATAGTCATCTTCTATCCACTGGATATTTTCTTGAATACAGAATTTGCAACCTTTAAGCTCATTCAGTTTTAGTGTCTTCTTTGTTCAATCATTAATTTATGGCGGCGTCATCCAGTTTGTTAACATAATATAAGATTTTAGAGGATATCTGCTTGTCGGTATGCATATACTTTACAAATATAAACAGTAATTTTATACTCAACGGGTATCGTCCACATTCACTAATACTAGCATAAAATATTTATAATATTGGTACGTTAAGTTATAAGTTAAAAAAACTACAAAATTTACAAAATCTGCGTTGAATTGCTTCTATTTCTGGTGAGTATTCATACCCCATATTTCTGAACCGTAACATTACATTAGTTACACGATAGCATCAAATATTTTAAATACATCCTCTAAATGCAATCCAGCTCATCCTTGATGTGAAAAGAAACACCATATATTTGTAAAATGATTCAATAGGTTTAGCCCTCTAATACCAACACTCGTAGTTTCCCATAAAGGGATATATATATATATATATATATATATATATATATATATATATATATATATATATATATATATATATATATATATATATATATATAACACCTGTAAGACTAACGTCTCTAATTCTCATTTTTTCTGAATGGATGTAACTACGAAAGCGTCACTTGTGTAATTTTACCACAAATAGCATCCACAGAAATTAAGGCAACTGAATACCATGCATTGACTGGTTTACATCAGAGACTCATAGCAACATTTTTGTTATGCTGGGCTAGATCACTTTGAGGTTTTTTTTAGACAAATGCACTTTGGATAATTTGGTATTTGTGTAATTTGGTATTTCTGTAAATGTTTTCTAACAAAAGATCCATTGAGTTTTTTAAATTCTTCCTTGCGCAAAAACATATTTTCATAGCATATATTTTCTTTACAAATGATTTTGTTTTCGAATGTTTCAGATCCGGTTGATTATTTTGTGCTGAGATTATTCCCTCCCATGGCCAGTGAGGCATTTATGCTCCAGATCAGGTGGTGCATAGAGATGTTCTTCCAGGGATATTGTTGACGCGTATGTTAAGTTGGATCGCTTGTGTAGTGTTGTATTTGTTCTGTTTGAGGCTGTTTGAGGCTAGTTATGCATATTACTGAGTATCATTTTTCATTCCTAATCCATACAGGATCTCTATCGAGAATGTGGTTGTCGAATGCTTCAGATTGGATCGATTCTCTAGAGCTGCATTGGACAATTATTTTTTCCTCCACGTCCACAAGAGTTATCTCATATTTATTAGTACAAGATTATTATAATCCATTTTCGACCAATCGTTAAGAGTATTTTATCTGCCATATGTCTATTATCCATATCAGCGTTTGGGATTGGAATCCCCACATGAATATTACGTTTTACTGACACAGAAATTAAACTGTTTACCTGTTATCAGTATCTAACGAACATGTTTTGATTGCGTTAAAGATGAAGAAAAACAAAACAAACAATATCAGGTATGTGTGTACGCAAAACGAAAATAACTAACGAAAGTCGATTAAATAATGTGATGTACTGTTGTGTCCCTTATATATATATATATATATATATATATATATATATATATATATATATATATATATATATATATATATATATATATATATATATATAACGAAACACATACACATGTCTTCGTCCGTCAAGATCACGTGCTGAGTGTTCACTGAATTCGATCCCACCATCTCAGCCAATTCATTGTTTTGCATTTGGTTTTAAAATGAATCATATAAAATATGTGGTATAAAGAATGTTAAAAACAAGTGTGCTATAAGACAATACAGTTATTTTCTCGTGGCCTAAGAAACTGTTTTTATATTTCTCAATATTCGAAAATATGTATGTATGTATGTATGTATGTATATATGTATGTATGTATGTATGTATGTATTTGAACTTTTACCCATGAATGACTTTAAAATCATGATTGCTGTAATGTTGGTCGTTTTTAGAAACAATTACATTTTTTCCGTATCTTGAAATTGAAATAATTTTGTTGATGATGAGGTTTGCGCTTTAGTCTATTCTACCATTTAATGGATATCATATATAGAGATGCAATGTGTTGTTAAAAGTCAAAAACAATTTACACCTTTCATTCATCCTCTACAAGATTGTTTTGTCAAGACTTCGGTTGGTATGTGTTACGACGCGGTGATCTCAAACTAAGCAACAGAAAGAAGCAAAACCAACAAGTTTTGTAAAACGTAAATAATTTAATTATAAAAGTTATAAATGAAAATGTGGAAGGAACTTACAGTATTATGAACTGAATCCAAAATAATCCTGATAATGTTCTATGAAAGTCCATATGAATGAAACGTTCCGTATACATTTCAAAACCGGAAATGTATTGGCCCACCAAGAATTGTGACGTTGTCAAGCTGGCGTCGTCCAGAACTCCTTTGAATAATTTACAATAGTTCCAGAATAGTATAGTCCAAATAATGAGAACTTTTTATTTCCACTGAACAGTCCAAACAAATGATTTCCTCGGGAATAATACCCAAGTACAACATACTGCAGGAACACAAGAAATGAAGATGACTCCAGAATAGTAATGAATCTGATAGCTCAGTTCTCTCCTTATATACACCTTATGTTAGGACTATATCTTACAACATGCCCCATGTGACAGACCCAATGACTAAATTTATCTAAAAATGGTCTATTCATGTAACTTAGCCTAACCAGTGCGGAGTTACTGATTTCTTCTAGAACCGTCCAAACCCAATCAGCCTATGAGAAATTAACCCAAAGTAATAATTATCAACACATACGTAAGCATGTATTTATAGATCTATGTAATCTTACGCTCTTAACAGACCATAGTCACGAGGGCAAAATCTAACCAAAAATAATATGTACAACTTACAGCCATGGATAAAAATTACAAACATTAAATAAAATCATGCACCAGGAGTTACAAAAATATAGATACACATATGTTATTGTCTGTATGATGTATGGCTTGTCAGCAAATCTATGGATCAAACTTGCAACTATCTATCCCCTTCATTATGAATGTTTAAACTTGCCACTCCCTATCCACCACATAATCAAATTTGTCATCAGACCTAGGTTTATCCTGGGTATGACATAGTGCCTGATCGATTTTACAGCCGTTATACGTCAGTGTCAATGTCAATATCAACCGCTAAGACACCGTGTTGACGAGTATTACAATTTGGCTATCGATATGGCTCACAGAAGGGAAGAATAATACATAAGAATATACCTGTTTAGGTATGATCTCTGGAAAGAATTCCCCTTCGTCTGGGCCTAGAATGCAAAAAAAAATGTTTCAATAGGCAGGTGTAAAATCATGTATTACTTTATCATCATTTTTGTTGGTCGGATGTAAGGTAAAATGACCTTTTCATATCGTAGAATTCATTCGTACTTTGCATAAATGTAACTTGGACATATCATTTTACATAGGTATATATCAACTGATTTTAGGTCTGAACATCATTGCATTGGACATGAATTTTACTGTACCCAATTACTTACGATGGCGTTGACTTGGTCATAGACTCTACCGTCACCTATTAGGTCACTTGTTAATGTGAACCTTATGAGCTCGGCTCCGTCAGAATGTCTCCCTGTTTTTGCTGACTTTCTAAAAAACTGAAAGCTGCAAGCTTGGCCCATAGCAATAGATCCTGAAATTATGAAACAAGCAGTTTGATATCAGCTGTCAAATTATAAACAAGTTTACAATGTTAGGTTATTGACACCTTTAAAATTGTGTGTTTGCAACCCTCATCAATGGAAGATCTATTCAGTCCACATTAGCAGGCTTTTCGTTCGATCCATTCCTTGAAATTCTATTTTACCCCTCTCTAAATTTGTTTCACCCTCCCTTTCCATCCTCTTTTCATTCTGCTGCTGCAATTTAATTTAATTTGCATTCTTTTCTGTCCGGTCAGTACTTGATTGATATGATATGCAAAATATGCATCAAATAAACATTCATTTTTATGCGATTATTCATATAATACATAATAATACTCTGTATATCAAGGTTTTATTATTACTACTGCTGCTGCAATGTGAAGATTTAATATAAATATATTGCATACGAACGTTCTTTCCAAAGTTCATGCTTTGACAGAGAAATTACAGTATTCTATGATAATACACGCACTAAGCACATTATTTGTTCGGTGTTGGTAGTAGCACTTTCTCAAACGCGTACATTATTACATATGACATAAATCGTGTCGTGGCATTCCGATTGGACATGGAAGTCTAAAAATAGTGATAGTGATAAGAGTTTAGACTCTTTTACAACTTAATAAATCATTTATGATCGTAAATAGTAATCACTACTTGCGCAGTTTGCAGCTTGCAGGACTACGGCGATGATATATGGAATTGCTTCAAAATTGAACTTTCATTGTTCTTACAAGAACAAGAACAATGTCTAATCCATAAATGTCCGGTTACTACAGATATGCACAAAAGTTTGCCTGGTATATTACGTTTCTACTTAGTAGTACAAGTTGGTACAAGTGTTTGACCCCATGAAGTACTATACGCCATGTAGATACATGAAAAGATTCAGATATATTTTCTAAAGAATACTTAACAAACTGTGAATCTGACTGTCAATATCTGAAAAAAAACAGCACGAACCTTAATAATAATAATAATAATAATAATAATAATAATAATAATAATAATAATAATTCTCGATAGACTGTTAAGATAGTACACTGTTCTTTCACAGTCCAGAAATGTAGCTGTCTATGAATGTAAAGGTAATGGATTTTACCTACACAATTTTGTTATCAGTATCTTAGCTAGTTATTACATACGTGAACAGGCGGAAATTTAAACGTCCGCATCATCGTTCTGACCTGCTTCCTGTGAGATTGGTTCTGAGATCTGCTATGAAAGCACAACTACCCCCTGCCTCTGTGATATAAATCACTATCGTACCTGATAGTTCTAAGAAAGCATAGATCCACCCAGTGTACTACAAGGGTGTTAGTTCGAATCTTCCCGTCAAATCAGCTCGGCTTGACAATAATGGTCTGCTCTTGTGAAATAGAGTTTACTCCAGTTTCCAACGCACTAAATAGCTAGCTTGTGTTGCTGTGCCATGAAGCAACAATCTAAGCCAAACCAAGCTGGACTATCTGCTGAACATGGATGAAGCCGATGAAATAGTATTGCTGAAATAAAGTTGTCTAATTTTCTAACATACTCTGCCAGCTTTACTGGAACATTCTTGCAGATTATATTATTTAGGAGACAAACGTCTACATAATGTTCGCATTAACTGTACTGGCTTTTGATAAACTTCAGGAATCTTCTTTGAGCTGTCTCTGTCTCTGAATTTTGGTGTTGTATATTCAAAAGCATGTGGACGAGACGACATTACACTTGTTTACTAATACTCGAACACATCGCTATTGCATCCCTTAATTAAAGTGTTGCTTAAACGTTTTCGACTATATGATGTTATAACATATGGACATAAGGCCCACATGGCATTCCAAAACAATTATCACTCCAGTTGTTTTATTTAATATTCTCGGAATATAACACTAAGACGGATTGAATAATGTAAGACAATTCGTTCAAGATGGTTATCTCTTGTTCTAGTTTATTGAATTATCCATTGTGCAGTTGCCAAGACATCACCTCCCAACATCTATGAACAGTCGCATTGTTGATGAGATCTTGTTTTTATATTAAATATTCAACATTATTATTGAACTTTCTACTGGCAACGGTGTAACTTAGTGCTGTTCTCTTTATTAGTTAATCCTCGCCTTCACTCATACTTAGATACTTCCACATATCTTAGACTTTTCTTGAGTCAGTAACAATCTCTTGTGGAGAACCATGTCAAAAACATCCGAAAACTGTGGTACAAAAAGATAGGTAAACAGATTTTTAGTGTGAACATTCTGACACTATTATCTTAAAGTTAAATTGGAAAACACCTTTAATATTTAGAGTGTGCCTGACCTAAGCGTGTAAAAGTGCAGATTCATTTTTGTGCATTCAGTGAATCCCCATTATAAAACAAAACGTACGTGATGGTCACTACTTAGATTTTATACCCACGAGCAAGAACGGAGTGCAAAGGGGAAGTAAGTGAAAAGAACACTCCGAGTTGCCGTTCGTGTGCCGAAACGTAAGATGTACCTACTTAAATAAACTTCCTTCTTTAAAGTGTTTGTTTACAAATATAATTAAAAATGCTAATTGCATAATGTAAATGAATAATATAGATAATAATTATAAATATCAAGTCGAGATGTTATCGCTTTGAATTATACAAAGGTTAAGATACAGTAGCTTCATAACGCTTGAACTGTGTTATGTAACCAGGAACGTTGTTGTTGTAGTTATAGTGTTTAACACCATTTTTTAGAACAAGGATAGGCTATACATGGCGGCCAGTATAAATGGTGGAGGAAGAACCCGGGAAAACACCCGATAGGACCACCGACCCACGAGAAGCTACTGGCAAACTTTCTCACGTACACGCATTGGCCGAACCCGAGACTCGAACCCACGCAGAGATGAGATGGCAGTGATCCGTAACAGTGAGTGCTTTCGACCACTCGGATAAATTTTTGACATGTGGTTTTCAGGTCAGATATCTCTGCAAGTGTTTATAAAATTGGGAACGGCATTTTGATATTCTGTATAAACAGTATCACACAATTAATGTAAATGCTGAACTCGTGGCAGTTCTGTTTCCTCTAAGCGAAGGCCTGACTACCTTTTGTTCAAATCAATAATCAACGCAAGCAATAATGTTACCTGTACTTTGTAGATTATCCAGGAAGTATTTGATCACTGGATTAGGATCATTTGGTTGTTAAAGAATTGTAAATACACCGATACACATTCATGAGTTCGTGACGTCAATTGCGCAACTCTAGATATACTAGCTACCTTTGCGTATCCTCATGCAAGCCACGATAATATTTAGAATGTGCACACCGATCCTCTAAATGAATCCCTTCTGTACAGTACACATATACCAAGAACAACACACACTCGGCCACAGCGCCTATGTTTTCTGTTGCACGGGCACTATTGTTGAGGTGTGTGTGTGTGTGTGTGTGTGTGTGTGTGTTCATTTGTCAACTGTTTTCTTATCAAACAGACCAACTCAAGGGACTAAATATACAACAGGGCATAATGCACAAATAACCAGCCAACTATTTAAGTAAATATGAAATATTACGAATATGAGTTCCATCTATATATGCCTTACCTAGCAATCCTTCAGGTATCTTGAATGCTTGTATATTTGCTTCGATTTACATGGTACGCTATAAAACGATAGTACACACTTCTATATTCTATCGTATCATAATTAAACTTCGTATAGTCAGGTTGTACTCCAATTTCCTTCCTTGTATATTACAGGGTATATAACCCTACATGATCACAAGTAGTACTCTGCCCCTGAGCAATATATATTAAAGATTATACGCTGTCTTCTGATAATAAAATTTATATTAGAAGGAAATAAAGGACGATTGCTTAAGATCTATTTAATTCATAATCGCTGGAGATTATTTGGAAGTAGATTTTTTTGCAAACAATTGAGGTTGATGATTACAACATAACTAAGATTATATCAAACGCGAAAGGTATTGCGAATAATTGCTACCACCGTGGCAATTACACTACTTTGCCACTTCTGTTATCAGTGCTGCTGCTGAGCCTTCATCAGCTAGTATATCAACAGTAATAGCTACTGATCTGTCAATGTTGTTTTTATTTTATGTCTTGCCTCTAGGTGTACAGAAAATTATATCTATTTGCAATAATATATATATATATATATATATATATATATATATATATATATATATATATATATATATATATATATATATATATATATGCATATATATTGAACAAACTTGTATTTTATAATATTAGGTTTCCAAACAGAGTGCCTTTTTAAAACAAAATTGATTTGCATACGGGTAAGCTAGTAGCAACATTAATTTAGTAACAAGGCGATAGACAAAGAAATAGACATTGACACATGTTTTCAACACAAAAATAAAACATAAACACAATCTAAGCATGCTATTTTAGCCATTATCCTACAACAAAACAATACATTATGAACATGTTTTGCATGCCGTACAAGAGATAAAAGAGTTTCATAACAAGCAATATTTTAATAGTGGTGCAATCAAACACAACAAAACTAATATTTGACTTGTTACAACGCTATGGTCTTAAACTAAGTACCAGAAAAGAGCGAATACTAACACGGTTATTAAAATTATTAAAATTCAGCAAATGATTTATTTCTTCTGAATACAAAGTGAAAATTTATAAGGAACATACAGCAGAATAAAATTTCAAATAGTCCTAAAATGTCTATCACACCTTCAAAGGTATAGAATATTAAGAACGATTTCTAGTGGTGTTCCCAATAAATTCCGATCTTCATTGTGCTGGTGTACCAATACCCTTGAAATGTTTAGGTGTGCTAACCATCTTGGTGGATCACAATGATAGAATCTAAAATGTCTCAAAATGAATTCACAATAATACTAAAATAATGATTGAGTCCAAATGTAGTAATGTGTTCTTCGTAATTCCAATGAATATTTTAAGTAAATAAATTCTCTAAAATTTTATTATTAAAACGCAGCTAAAAGACTGATTCTATTACAGATGTAAAGATAGAAATATTTAATGCTGACGTAAACAACCTTAATATAAAAATCTAAGATATAATAAGAGGACCAATATTAGCATAAATAGTTCATATCCAGAACATTCTAAGTTGTTAACAAGATCAGGTTTTTCACATCAAGTTTAATAAAGAATATGCCACATATCATGTAGACCAGGGATTCCCGACGGGAAAACCAATGTCCTAAACTAAAATCCAAGCAAACACGTTTATCTAAAGATAATAATTATGTTAAAATGCATCTCCAATCTGCAACTAGATTCTCTTTTATGTTAATGTGCCTAATGTTAATGGTGTATTCCTGCAGCATCAATCTCTACCATAACAATCTCTGATTTATGTTTTTCATTTTGTTAATCAAAGTAAGGGGTTTGTGATCATTGAATACCATAATCGGAGAAGGAAATGAACCAATATGCACTTCAAAGTGCTGCAAAGCCATTATTTAAACCAAAAATTCCTTCTCGTTTGTGGAATCATTTCTTTGGTGCCTGTTTAGTGTTTTGTTTAAAACAAAAGCCCACTTGATCATCCACACCATCATTTTTTTTCTTGAATCAATACTACATCAATCCCTGCATCACTTGGATCAACATGTATTTTAAATGACTGACTGAAATTTGGAGCTGAAAAAACGGACGCACTCATTAATATGGCCTTGAATTTATCAAAGGTCTCCTGAGATTTGTCCAGCCAATGAAACTTGCTTTCTTAATGAACAAGTTAGTCAGGGGTGCCGCAGTTACGGAAAAAAATCAAGGAAAAAATAAGCAAACATTCCTATAATACCTAGCCACACCAAAAATTCTCATCAGTTGCATTCTCTTGATAGGCACTGGGAATTCAGAGCAAGCCTTGACCTTAACCTCTGGTTTATATTGACCGTGCCCTCCAATATGTCCTAAAATGTAACACAAGCACGGCAAAACGCACCTTTACCTAACTCATTTGTCACATTTGCATCACTGAGTCGATCAAAGAATTTCCAAATGGTTTCCCAGTTATATTTTCGGATGTCGTTGTAGATAATGACATCAACGATGTAAGCGTTCTAGTTGTCTAGACCAGATGTTATCAAGTTCATTACAAGCTGGAAAGTTGGAGAACCTTTCATAACAAATGGTATCACCTTATATCAATAAAGTCAATCTGGATTTACAAAGTCTCACTTTCCTTTGCTCTTTACGTGCGTGGAATTGCCAGAATCATTTCAAAAGATAAAACTTGGATTTTTGTCAATTCATTTATCGATTCTTTGCATCAGAAATGAATCCGTTTTTTTGTGACACTATTCGTTCTTCTATAGTCTGTAAACATGCAAAAATTAATATCTAGCTTTGGCACATAACTAGATAGTGAACTCGTTACTTGTACTTGGTTCTTTAAAAATAATAATTAATAATTCAGCAAATACTGAATTTCATTTTTTCCGGTTTCAGAGGGTTCATCCAGTAAGGATACTGTTTTACAGGTGTCGTACGCACAAAAATTTCATCATCATGGTAGATATTTTTTGCTTGTGTTCAACCATCTGGAAACAAGTGCTCATACTCATATAAAAGCCTGTTTAGTTCACTCTTTTATTATGAATGTTGATGTTAACGTTTATGATCCTAGATTATTCAATATTTCTGAATTCCGAAGAATGGTTAAACCAAATTTACTACAGTTCAATTGCATGCCATCTTTCAAATCCTCGCATTGTGGAACAGGTACAACTAACCTGCTTGAATGATTAATAGAGCTATATCTTTCAGTATATTACTTGAACATATTTATGGGGCAAGATGGTTTATATTTTCATCTCCCAAGATTGTCAATGATGTAATTTTAGTCACTTAATACATTTTCAATTGTATGATGACCATACTACTTATCCAGAAGAGAATTTTGAGGTATGAGCAAAACAGCCACACTCTATCTCCAGGCAACAAACTCCGTTCTGTTGTATGTCTGTCATACATTGATTTCATTGTTGGCTGAGCACAGTGAAGATTCGTTCATTTACTTCACAAGCCTTTGACAATTGATATTTTAAATTTGCGACGTAGTCAAGGAAATCATTTCTGAAGTTCGGGTTGAAAGTAGTTTGTATTTTATTAACTTCAATAGTCCAATGTCAATTTGTCCATCAACTAGCTCAAAAGGACTAAAACCTAATTATTCTTGAACCGATTCCCTAGCAGCATATAACAGTAAATGAACACTCTCGTCCAAATGCTTTCCGGTATCAAAGTAATATCACCGAATCATATTCTTCAAATTTTCATGAAGTCTTTCCAAAGCCCCTTCACTTTCATTATGATAGACGATTTAAACTGCTGGATGTCCAATTCATTTATAACTAGCTGGAAAATTCTAGACATAGAATTTGACCCTTGCTCAGATTGAACAGATTTATGAAAGCTAGAAATTGTAAAAGCAGTCTTTATCAAAGCTCTTGCTTGTACCTCTGGAGATCTTTTAGACTCACGCATCATGGTAAAAAAATACTGCATTGGTAACTTGGTTTTGGGTAAGGGACCGACATAGTTTGCCATTATTCTTCTAAATGATTCGTCAAATGCAGAAATAGTCTGTAGATGAGGTTTAGGTATCTTCTGACTGGGGTTTCCTACCATTTTACTAGTGTGTTAGGATCTGCAGTATATAGAAATAATACTTTAAATCTTCAAGATCTTGTAGTAGGTCTTATTGACTCCAGAATGACCAATCAGCGGTGTTTCATGCCCTAATCTAAGTATATTGTGTTGATATGTTTTAGGTACAACGGTTTGACAGCTCATGACCACTCCTCACCAGCTGGTTTCTCAGATTGTCTCCATGTTCTGAGAAAAACCTATTTTTCACAAGATAACAAACTGGGGCTTGTGAGGCTTCAGTTTCGTTAATAGCCATCTGATACAAACAGGAGATCCCTGATCTTGTTCCTTTTGGATAATGAGTGATTGTAGTTTGTTCCCCTGATTAGAACGGAGAGAATGAGTAGTAGAAAGATTACCAATAATGATCAATACCTCTTGATTGATCAATACGTGGTGGAAACGAGACTGCATCGAAAAACTGACCAATACGTGTATCAGCCGAAGGAATAACTGCCTTTTCAACGTCATTCTCAAGAGCTGGTTATTCTATAGCTCTGGTAACGGCGCAAGCAATGCATACATCAGGGATTTTATTTTCGAAACAAAGCTAGTCAGTTACATATAGATTAACCACCGACTTATATCCAGGTAGGTTTTTGCCTGGTTATAAATGAATACTCCAATGGGTAATGACGACGCTGTTCTGACAGTTAGTGGTCCTGAGACTAAGTCTGATGACAAATTTACACAATGAAGAGGAAAATAAAAAAGTTGCACTATCCTTACTAAATAAAAACATGTTCACCACTCAGACAAAGGCAAATTATCAGATAATAAAAGGCTCGGATAAGTTCCCGTGTCCCCTAATATTTTAATAGGAATAGGCATGATAGAATCATCAATAAGTGATATGCAACCTTTCGACTTCAATGGTTCATAATTCTCCATACTTAAATCAGAGTGGGGTTTATTTGACCCAACAAAATAATTGTTTTCATTACATGACCAAGACCACGACATCTTTGAAATAAACCATTTGGAATATATATGTCTTTATTATGTTACTTATTTTTCAATCTGTATTAATCGGGAATAACGTGTCCTTTATTCCTACAATAAATGCAACTAGGAAGGGATAAGGATTTCTGATGAGTCTTATTGATAAATAAAACTTTGCGAATCAATGAATAGTCATTAGCTGTTTAAGCATCATTTTCCAAACGTTTCGACATTTCTTGGTCATCATGGTAGGTCTTGACGTCACAAAGGACGCATCTTGAATTTTTCAACTAATATGAGCTGTCTGAGGGTATCGTTGTCTTCATCAACTTTCTTGGCTGAGCACTACCTATCAAACAGGTGTACTTTTTCCCTTGCAAATCCGACATGGGGCCATTCCGTTTCTTTTCCACAGTCACTAAACCTTTGTCAATATGTCTCAGGTAGCAAATCATAACCTTTCAAAATACACTACTTAATGATATCATAATGAGTACTTTGATGCACAGACAAAAAAGTGACACTTGCACGAGTTTTTCCAATGGGCACACTTTGCAATAATAAAGTCCAATGTTCGATTGGCCATTTTTACAATTTTCAGCAATTTTTTCAAAGTTAGGAAAATATTGATCATATTCTTTTTCCTGAAAAGGGAGGTCCTAACCTATTATGTCTGGTAGCATCAAAACCTGAACTTGTGTGTAAGGTGGGAGACTCTTTCCGCTTGTCAATTATAATTTTATTTAATTTGAATTACATCTCTCTCTCTCTCTCTCTCTCTCTCTCTCTCTCTCTCTCTCTCTCTCTCTCTCTTTGCATTTATATTTGCATTGCGCCTGTCTCACTCTCTTTCTTTCTCCCGTTCCTGTTCTCATTTTGTTTCCATCATTTCCTTTTCAAGCTGATTTTATTCTATTTGAATTATCTTTCCATCTGAGTCTGTTGTTTTTACTGCAATTCTTTTAATTTCCTATTCGAACGAGATACCGACTTGCTAACCAAGCCCAAAGCACTTTTACCCCATTAATTTTATTCTACCCAATGTTGAACGAAAAAATTCTTTATATCTTGCCTCGTTATATGTCTTTGCATTAGGAAGATCATTATTGTCTGGCAAACTCCACAAACCCGTCCTTTTTCAAGGACTCTAACCCTTCCTAAATAGGATTTAAAGTAACGTACTCAACTTTAGACGGCATTGTGAAAACTTGCTGGCATCACTAAACATTTCTCAAAAGGGTGAAATTAAATATCGGGGACTAAGGAAATTCCGAATCAAAATGAATTTAAATTTCAATAGCAATTTTAAATTTTCTTAAATATTTTAAAGGGATTCGTATCCCGGACGACACTTCAATTTTCTGTTACGATTCTATGGCCTTAAACTAAATCACATCGGAGAGCAAACAGCAACAAAAGTTTGTAAAATTAAAATAAATAACGTATGTATGTATGTATGTATGCATGTATGTATGTATGTGCGTACGTGTGTGGTACGTAAGTACGTTCACACGCACATACATACATATATACACATTTATGTACATACATACACACATGCATATCTACCTACCTACCTACCTACATACATATAGCGCATTAGGCATGGGTCGAGTAGGTCATTCATTTATTACGCTTTACTTCAGTGCAGTGTTAAAAGATTTCTTCAGGTCAAAAAAATGGATGCTCTATATCCTTTCTTTGTGAAAGCATTTCTGATAAATCTTTCAGGTTGGACTTAATAGGTCAATAGTACTTCCTTGGAATCTAATTTACACCGGGGATCCGAAAGTTTGTTTTACTCAAGACACGAGAGGGGAATGCCATTTATGTTTCTTTCTATGGCTGTGTGAATAGCACGTTATAATGGTATAGGGCGATATTTGGTCTTGTTCCTATTTAGGTGCTGATATAATTGTAATTACCGGTTTGCCAAAATTTGGTATTTATAATGTATTGAGAGATGTATTAGGTATGTGTTTCAACGATCAGCTGTTAAATTTGTTTTGCAAACGGATTGAAACTTTTCACAAATTTCCTTGTCAGATTCTTTCTTTAACTTAGCTCTAGATGTTTGGGTGTTGTACTTTGTAATTTTGTTGGAAAGGGGTTACATACACTGGGATCGTCACCAACTTCACAAAACATCTCAAATAAACGACATGATTCATAGGTGATCGCAAGAGTGTGATCTTGAGTACTGATGCAAGTAGGTCTACAGGGATCATCACCAACTTCACAAAACATCTCAAATAAACGACATGATTCATAGGTGATCGCACGACGAGTGTGATCTTGAGTACTGATGCAATTAGGTCTACAGGGATCATCACCAACTTCACAAAACATCTCAAATAAACGACATGATTCATAGGTGATCGCACGACGAGTGTGATCTTGAGTACTGATGCAAGTAGGTCTACAGGGGTCATCACCAACTTCACAAAATATCTCAAATAAACGATATGAATCATAGGTGATCGCACGATAAGTTTGATCTTGAGAACTGATGCAAGTAGGTCTACAGTTTCTCAATGATGGGGAAACACACCTGTGTTTGAAATATTTCTTTTTTATTCCTATCCTATTAATATCGTTTCAGCGCCACAGAGCACAGTGGACACTAAAGTCTCTCAGTTACGATTTTGTGGCGTCAGTTGGTGAGCTTTCTTGAGATGGTAGGGATTATGGCAATTGGAAATTAATTAGCATATTGTTCCGCAAAATTAAACCCCCTTTACAACACACATATGCAGACTAAACATACACGGACACGGACCCATACTCTCAATTGCTGCTAAACACCCTTTCCTTTGAGGCATGTAGTATTGACGCGATTATTTGTTGTCTTCAGCATTTTGTTTGATCGTCTATTGATTACATTTGCCAAGTTAAGAGACTACACCAAGCGACTAAAGATAGAACAGGGCATAATACACAAACAACCATTCAGCTATTTACCTAAGTATATCAAGTTGTTTCAAGCATGAGTTGCACCGTCGTATACTTAATGGGCAAAAAAAAATAGTCGTCAATTCTTATTATATCCTTGTATATTTTCCTTCGACGTCCTTTGTGCAAAGTGCGTGGTACAAAACAAGAAAATAGGCCGTGCTTCCTGGTAAGATTCAAGGTAAATAACTCGACGTTACCGCATTTAGAGTATTCTGCCCATGTTTAAGATAAAGCATTTCAATATCAGACACAGCTTAGGTCGACTACGTCAGATTTTTACTCTTATGTAAAGTTAAAATCATAACTTGTCTGTGCTATGTTGAATTTTTAATCTTCCTTTGCTCCAGATGAAATGTAACTTTTACTGCAACTGAAGTATCATATGCAGGACATAGGAAAACAATTTCTGAATCTCTGACTGGAATCATTAACAACGTGCGTTGTTTTTTCATTCGCGGAGGTAATATCTAAGTAACGTAGTGGTATCTGTGTTTATTTTCTGCAATATATCGGTTACTCAGTGTATATATATATATATATATATATATATATATATATATATATATATATATATATATATATATATATATATATATATATATATAACTAAAAGATAATAATAATAATAATAATAATAATAATAATAATAATAATAATAATAATAATAATAAAGAAATTATAGTCAATACTTCCTTTATCAGATTTACCAGAATGTATTGATTAATTTTTGTATGTGACCAACTGATATACAATATTTCGGAATTGGCTACTATTTTGCAGATAATGTGCATTGTTTAATAAAGATTGGAACAGAAGCTGTTTTCAGTGATATCTGCCTAAGAATGTTTTATAATGTGTGGATCAGTTTAACAGTAGTTTAAAAGCAATGATGCTGGCATCGATAAAAATCAAAACTACATTTACGTCGATCCCTATCTCGCAGAACCCTCCCACAAATTACTTCGGTTTAATACTTGATTTAGAAAGATATGTGTGATATTAATGATATTGTTCCCCTACGCCTCTTCATATCTCCCCAACCTTTACTCCCACTACCCCTAAAAATATAACACATAGGTTTCATTTAAAATCCATTTTACGTTTAATGCTATTTCAGTATGTGTATATATTTGCGAATATAATCAAACATGTCACTTCTGACAATATTGTACTACAATCGACTCCATAATAACTCATTCTGAGGTTGAACTAAACCATTCTACACAGCTTGCACATAATTTCCATGCACAAAAGTAAAGTACATAGCCACTCAACAGTTTAGAAGACATATGAGTTACGGTCAGGTATGTGGACTGATGGACAAGTGGGCAGAGAGAGAGAGAGAGAGAGAGAGAGGGGTGGGGGGTGGGAGAGTACAGCATTATTCTTTATCGTATTTTATAACAACTTAAATTTGCCAAGTCGACTCAATCCAATAATCATGACGCTGCCTGGCTTTTCGTCAGTTCGTCCATCAGTTCACAGTTTGGTTTTGTAAGAATATTTTACTTAGAATATTTGTATTAGAATCAAACATATTACTTTACTTCATATTGTCAATGC